>JBCJKE010008237.1:0-12810 GCA_039654525.1 Melibe bucephala | reverse complement strand
TTTGAACCCTCTTGAAATGTATTATCATTTTTCCATTTTAGGATCTGATGGCTCATATAAACAGTTTCAGAACCAGTACACCACCAATACTCTTGCTTTGAATAAACACCAACACAATGAAGAAAGGGACAAGAAAAGACATCTTAGTCATAAATTTTCACTTACCCAAACTAATGAATTCAAATGGAGCGGGAATGTATTGGGCAACAAGGCCAGCATTCTTGCCACTCTTCGTTTAACCATCACTGCCCTTGAGTCAAACATTCAGGTAGTATTCTCTATACAGCAAGCTTTATTTGCTTCTTTTTGAATGGCTCAATTTGAGTATTTTCTTATTCAGGTCATGCTTAAGCATACCTTAAATGAGATATTCCACTGATTTATAATATTGACTTTATCATCGGTATGTCTAAGAAATTGTTAAAAAACTTAAGCCACCTATAACTTAGCAATATGTGATTTAAAAGAAAAAGGCCTTTGAAGTTAAAGAGATTAGGGTTGTCTCAGTTTTATATTGCAAAAACATAAAGTAGAAGTAATACAAAGCTGCATACCATCCTGGTTTTCTGGAATCATCCTGCAAAACATATTCATGTGCCCCCGCATTCCTTTTTTTTTTTAATCTTGGAAACATAGGTCAACTTATATGTTTAGGCCTGATTGTAATGGTACAAAGTGATGAAATTGTAGTTCTTATTAAAGAGTTTCAGAATTAGTGTATTGTTTTATGCGTCATGGAATGTTTTCAATTTTACTTATTGGATTTAAATATTGGAAACAATTTATAATTCTGAAAGTAAACCTATTTGTGTTTCATGAAATCCAAAGGCCTTGCTTAGGTTTTATTAGTATATTGGTAGGTTCATCCCTGATTTTTGGTCCAAATTTTCATTTTCAACTTTTATGATCCTGCATTTTCTTGAGTCAAGATAGACAGCTCTGGCGATAAAGTCTATTTTGCAAAAATAATAATTATTATAATAATAATGATATAATACCAATAATAATGATTATAATAATTAATGTAGTTTAATAAATTTGCATTGTAAAATTTTCATATTGTAATGTAACTTAAAAATTCATATATATCTATACCTAAACAACTAATAAATGAATATCGTGCGTAAAAATGCCTTATTTCCTATACTATCTAACCATTCCTACGTTTGAAAGATCTTGAAATATATGCAATTAGTATTACTTATAATAGCGAGCCAAATTTTTATTCAACAACAATTGTAATTCATTTATAATCTTCAGGCATCATTCATGCATAGTAATTGGTCTGCACATAAACAGCAATGGCAGAAGGCAGTGCAGATGTCACAAACTCCTCGAGATTTTGCTCTTGCATTGTCTGTCTTGGAAGCGTGTATCAAGCCTTGTGTTTTCAATCCCGTATGGCATGAAGTTTTAGGTATGTCTCAAATTATCCCATGAGACCTTGATAAAATTGAGGAAAATTATTCTTCCTTTCTCAATTTGATTTTTCAGTTTGAAATATTCCTTCATTGCTCCATTTTGAAAATGAGTTTAAGGTATGTTTCAAATTAATTCATAAGATTTAGGCAAATTGTACTGGGCCTTGCTAAGTTTGATTTTTCATTTTGAAATAATCCTTCTTTGAACTATTCTGAAAACGACAGAAGCATAAACTGGTTTATTTATTTTCAGGGCACGTCAGGCTGAATCGCATTACTGTATCAGATAGAGAGGAGTGGAAAAAGAAAGAAAAGGAACAAAGGCGAAGAAAAGAAGATGAGGATGATGTTCGACCCGTCGTGTGGATAAAGTATACTTTAGGACTAAAGCATCAGGTTTGTTTTTAGGCACAGGCAAGGGGGGCTCTCTCATTTTAAGCCATTCTCAAGTTGCCTCAAAATACACTGCCATTCTTATGCATGTTACAAAAAAAGAGACACAAATATTCAAGCTTAATCTCTCAATGTTTACCTGTCCTAAGCATACAAGTCTTATTCATACAGTGGAGAGATTGAATAAAGAATTTGGTTACAATTGCTACTGAACTGCTAAACTTTAAAAGTACCAAACATGTCACATTTTTGTACCTTTTCTGAGGGCCTCTCATAATGATCTTGGAATGACAAAATATTTTGTACAGCATCATGGTTTACCACATTAAGTAAATAAATACTCAGTTCATGTCTACAACGTGAAAAGTCATTTTAATTAAAAATTTGTGTTTGAAGAATGAATTTGTCTGGTCCTTCAACATAATTTTTTACTTTATCCATACATAGATTGAGGCAGATAGTCCAAATTTATCCAGTTTATCCTGGACATGACGTTCCACAATGTTACTTTTACAAGTTTTTTTTTTTAATATATAAAATTTTCTTAAGAGCACACCTCATTTCATTTGACATATGTATGACATTTCTTATCATTGACACTTATAGATGAAAATGTCACTAGATGTCAACATTTACTCAGATATTCCAGAGACTGCCAACCCATAAATTTGCTTGAATTTGAAATCCAAGTTTTCCAGGGTTTTTTTCTTGTTGGTCACCTTGTCCTGTTGCTTGTATTTAGGCAGGATAAATGAGTGCCTAGTCCCATCAGAGATAGATAATAAACTAGGACGTCCTAGGTGCCTTTGTGCATGTAAAAAAGCACCCTCTGAGATTGAATTCGAAAAGAGCGTTTTTGGCAAAACCCTGACAAGATTCAATTCCCACCAAAATGGCAAATCAGTCTCTTGACCCCTAAAAACTCATATACCTCAGATATTGACTTTGTTCGTTACTCTTAATTAGAGGGGAAAGGAGTATTATGTGTTACTGATGTAGTAATAGCAATAAAGATCATCAACAGTGATGTCAAAAGGGACAATCAAAGGTTATGACCAAACTGCTTTGCAGTACCTTGACAAGAATATTCAGTTCAACTGAGCTAGTCACCTGATTATGAAGAAAAAGATTACTTAAATACCACAATTTAGTGAAGGAAAATTAAATACTTCTTTAATAAAGTTGTCATCTATGAGTCTCCGAGATATAAAAATTTTTTTCTAAAGGGATATTCCACTGATTCATATTATTGATTTTATCATTGCTATGTCAAAGAAATTGTTTAAAAAAATCATCTATGAGCTTCCCTCCTCCTTGTATTCTTGAGATATTTTAAGGTGTTAAATTACTTTAGTAACATTGATGAAATGATTAAGAGTAATTCCATGTATAAAAAGAGGAATTGTGAATGTTAAGAGGGTCTATGCTTTGAAGTAATGTTACTAGGTCGAGATAAGGGATTTAATGAATTTGTTTAGCAATTGTTTAGGTAGGGTGATGAAATGATCAAAGTTTACAACTTACCATATTCAAAGAGCTGGTGCTTTTTGCATTCTCAAAATAATGTAGAATTGTGTAATATTATGAAATGATAGAAGGTGTATGAATTTGTAGAGGAAAAGAAAACTTTCTATGTTCAGAATTACAATTTTGATTTTAATTTTAAGATTTTTCTGCTGGTATAATTTTTCTCATTCTTCATCTCTCATCCCCCGATATTATTTAATCTCTAGGTGTGGAAGCTGAAAGGAGAGGAGTACCGTGTGACAGGAGGAAATGGGTGGCAATGGTTAAGTTCAACGTGGCGTTTCAAAGAAATACCTCAAGGAAATGTTGGCCTTAGAGGAATTGCCCAAAAGTTAAAGGAAAGGCGTGTTCAAGCAGCAAGGTTGTCTAGCATTGAAATTGACAGCAACTCGGATGAAACAAAGGAAGGTCCTGAAAATGCAGATGTGATAGGAGAAACTGTCAAAGCCAGTATCAATGATGTTGACATGACTGATGTATCAAAGAGCAGTGAATCTTCAAATGTTTCAGACCCTGGTGGTCATGTAGATGAATGTTTGAATAATGATAAAGATAGCAAAGAATCAGAAGTGAAAGAGGAGAAAATGGATTTTGATGAGGAAAGCCAGAAGAGCAAAAAGGAAACTTTGTCCTCTAAAGGAAATCAAGACAAAGCTAATGAACAAAGTAATGGAACTATTAATGTTAAGGAAGAAATTGTTGAATCTGAAGAAGTTAAAGAAGACAAACCAGTTGCAAAGAAAAAATCTGCAAAGCAAACAAGGTTGGATGGAATATATCAGGATTTTATATCTTTTATGAAGAATAAATATAAGGAAGACAAAGAAGGTGTGTTTGCTCTAGATTTGTTGAAGAAGCATCCTGAGAAAGTAGATGTAGATGTGATTAATGTCAGTGATGCTTTGCAAAAAAGGACTTTTTATCCAAAGTTTACAAAAAATGTTTCAAAATTGGACTCTCTGCTTGAAAGGCGACTGAGACAGGATGAATTTGAGAGGAAACAGAGATTGACCATTGAAACGCAAATTGCACTCAAGTTGAAACTTAACCAAGCTATTGAAACAGCTAAGAAGAAGAAGGAAGAAAAAGAAAGGAAGAAAGCGGCAGAGGAAGCAAAATTATTAAATGGTGATGTTTGTGATGAAAAAGAAATGTCTCCAAAACCTACATCTGAAGGATTGCCTGCTTCTTTCCCTTTGC
This sequence comes from Melibe bucephala, assembly GCA_039654525.1. Taxonomy (NCBI): domain Eukaryota; kingdom Metazoa; phylum Mollusca; class Gastropoda; order Nudibranchia; family Dendronotidae; genus Melibe; species Melibe bucephala. Next base: position 8,269 of record JBCJKE010008237.1, on the reverse strand, counting down.
CGTATGGTTGCTATTCTGTCAGTCACAGAAAAGAAAATGATCTGAAAATGTTATGCTATTCTCCACTATGCAGAAATCATCACAGGTTGAAGGATAAAAAGCCTAATGATATTAAAAGTAAAAATGATACTGTTATTGCAAAGGACAGCACTGAAGTCTGTGACACAAACTCCATTGATAAATCACACCAAGAGCCCATTCAAGATATCGGTGATACTAGTAAGGATAAAAGCCCTCTAGTAAATGAGAAATCTCAGGATGCTGTGGAACCTGAATTAGATAAAAAGACTGGTGAACAACTTAGCGGTGAATCATCAAATGAGAAGGAACATGAATCGAATACAGACTTATCAAAGGAGTCTGATAAAGATGGTATAAATAATTCAGATGAAACAGAGAAGGGGGATTCCCAGGTGACAAAGAAATTAGACATTAGTACTGAGGATGAGGAAGTCGACATAGAAGGAGATAAAGAAGGGCGCCCTAGTGATAAGAGGATTGAATTCAAGGCTGTTAAGCCCATTGAAAGTGAGGAAAAATCAAAAATTTCGGTGACTAATTCAGGAGATAGTGTGGTAGAATCTGAGGGTTCCAAGAGTTCGTCTGTGTCAGAAATTGTAAAGAATTTAGTCATCAAAACTATGGCAGAGAAAGCTGTTGAAACAAGTACAAGGACAGGTGTAAGCTTGACTTCTCAAGTTTTGTCCAGTGCTGTTGTGAATATAAGCCTAGATGAGTTGAAAGCCAAACTACCCCCCAAGCACCATACATCAGATGTCTTCAAATTAGGAAAGTTTACACGAATCAACACCAAGAAAATCAGCCGAGTGTCTAAGAATGGCCGTCTACCTATGTGCCACAGATTTGAAACTGGCTCTCATCTCAAGAGCATCCTTGTCTTAGACAGGAATGAACTCCGGAAAATGGCTAGGCTTGGGTCCAAAAGAGAGAGTCTCTTCTTTAATTACAACTGTAAAATGAATCAAGTCTGCTGGCCTTACCCATGTCCAAGGCCATTCTTCAAGACTGGATGGAGGTATCGAACAATGACATTGTCCTCTTTGTCAGCTGCTGCCCTTCAGCTGAGAATTTTGTGGGCAGTCTTGAGATGGGATGACATGGCTGCTAAAACGCCAGCCGGAGGCACTAATACTGTCTCTACAGAGACTGAAATCACAACCACTGAGTTGTTGAAACGAAGAGAGGTTGGCACAGATGGCTTGCGGTCTGAATTCTTGGTCCGTAAAATTGTTGTTCCTCTTGGCGTTCCTGACAAACCCAAAGGTATGTTGTCTGGCTAAATGGTCCTTATTTATCATTATTCACCTCATGAGACACCACTTACTTGATTCCATTATTTTCTTTTCTCTCACTACATTGTTTCAGCTAAATCATGAATATTTGTAGTTATGTTTATGTTCATTTTATGCATATTCTACATGTCAATTGAACAATTCATTGATACTTGAAAGTTGATTTTTTTCTGCGACAATAACTGCTAGATATTACTTCTTCATCAAGGGCCAATTTTGATTAAAAGCTCTGTGTTCACCTTGTTCTCATCATTGAATGCTCGGCAAATATCTAAAGTTCTTGTTTGATCTATTGCAGAAAAATATACCCCCCAAAGGAGTGGTCTGCGTGAACGAAAACGTGCAGATCCTGTCAGACAAACTGAACCTAGTGTCACGGAGGTGTGGGTTCCAGAGGAGGTTCTAGAACTTTGGGAAATAAAGCAATTTGGGGAGAAGTAAGTTTTATTATTATCTTATGTTTTTAAATTGTGGTTTTGGTGACATAAAAAATATCAAATTTGCAGCAAGTTTCTGCATTAACTTGACTATTTTAGGGTATGATTACAGGAGTGCTAATCATTTGTTTATTGTATTCATGTCCTGTCATAATGCTTATGTTAAAGTTACTTACCTTTGTGTATTATTTTTCCTCCTTTAGGCTAGAAAAGCAAAGACAAGCTCTTCAAGAAAAGGCCAAAGAGACAGGAACAAATCAACAGGCAGCTGTTGCATCCCAGCAAACAGCAGCTCAGATCAAGGCTCAGATGGAGCAACAGTTGAAGCAACAACGGCTAGCCCTTGCACAGAAACGTATCCAGGAAAGTCAAGGGATAAAAATCACTACCACTACTTCATCCGTTACGTCCTTATCTTCTTCCTCAAGTGCCACCACCATTATTATAAATAATGCTAGCTCACTTGGCAAACCAGGCGCCACATTTAAAACATTGACTGTTTCTTCTCCGAGTAGTCTTCTTTCACCCGGAATCATCAAAACCATGCAGCCCAAGACAGTCATTGCTAATACTGGTAAGTCAATTGTATTTGAGAATTGAAGTGAGGCTTTCGACTCATCATATGTCTTTTTGTTGTTGTTTTGTTTTTTTAAGGGAAGGGGTGGGAGTGGGGGTGGAGCTGAAGTGTGTGTTTTTTTTTGTACTGACTGGTACTCATCAATCTGAATGTATCTGTTATTGTTCAAAAGAATTGTTCTTTAAATTCATGTTATTCAACTTTTTAATCTTATCAATAAGATAAGAATCTTTATTCGTCCTCTTACAGGGACATTTTTTTGATCATTGAAGACAGAAACATATGATGAATCATTACATGCTTATATCATTACACATAAATACATTGAATCATTTAAATCATTACATTGTTATAGATTAACACAAAAAGCTTTACACTTATGATTACACTCCTCATTCACCATTCACGCACATATGCATACATCCAGACAAGCTGCTCTATGTGATGATAAAGCAATTTCAGTATTAAACAATTATTGAATCATTCTTGTTGATGATGGTACAAAAGATCTACGGTACCTCTCTGTGCTTGCTCTTTTTGATAACAAATCTTTGACTTCTAACAGATTTTTTATACTGGTCATACAATGGACTTCCATTAATCACTCGAGTTTCGAATTTTGCAGAAATGAAAAAGTGATACTGTTTTACATGAAAGAGCATTCAAAGTCATTGTTATATGTCCGCTTTTGTGCTTTCGTCTTTGCTTTCTCACTCATTAAAAGGTGCCTTAGAATCTGGAGATATGTAATGTGATTAATCCTAAAGCTCAAAAGCTGTCACATTGGTTGAACTAAATTACCACAATTTTTTGTCTAAAACATGGCTCATTATACTATAATTCCTCAAAGCTCAAGGCGGAATGGCAGGGTTATGTATTCTGCTCGAGTTTTTGTTAAATTATTAATCTTCATAAGCCTCCTAGAATTTTGAAAGAATAAAAAAAATTAGAGGGGTTCTCTTTGTGCTGGTGAAATGAAAACAAATTATTTCCATTTGACATAATTTGACTGGCAATATTTACTCATGACCTCAATTACTACTGTTTCAACTTTGTAATGAAGTGTTTTTGGTTTCCTCTTCAAGGATCTCTGTTGGGCTCACAGCAACTTCGTCCTGGTATCCGAGTACAATTGCAGGGACCTTCATTACAATTTCGCCCCCAAACTGTCACATTGGCACCTAAGCCAGGCACTACGGTTGTTACTACATCAGGTGTAAGCACAATAACAAGACTCATCTCACCAAATCCAACCAGAGTTGTTTCTTCAGGCACTGCTCAGGGTAAAAGTAAGTCCACAGGTCGATGTTACTTTTTATGTGGAGCAAATTATAGTTAAACATACATGTTTTTTATTCAGGAATGACTATAGTAAAAATTTATGTGAAAATGTTTTCTCCAACATTTTTGTTGACTGTTTCAGTTGATTGTTTATTGAGTTCCTAATTTTAAGAGATTAAAATGTAATCTGAAGCTTTTATCAGGTTTTGTTTTGCTTTGTTTGTTTGTTGTTGTTTTTTTTTTTTTGTTGTTTTTTTTTATTGAATGATGGTTCATCTTTAGTTAATTTCCTTAAATAAATTAGAAATTGGGCTTTAGTTGTCTCCCAAATGAAGCTCATACCTTCTTAATCCACATCTTGTTCATAGCCCAAACAATCCAAATCAAGCCTCAGACACCTGGTCAGCCTGTACAGAATCTACAACTGATTCAGCAGCCAGGTGGGCAACTTCAAGTCAAAGGCTTTCTTCCAGGTACTGTTTTTTTTTCTCTCTAAAATAAGCCAGTGAATCAGATGTACCTGACTGACTATGAGCTATGACCCTAGTGATTTGCTACAGGTGGCATTATAAAAGACTTGGAAAAAAGGGTTCCTTATTTAACTACTCACTGTAGCTAGTTTTAACTTTCATTGGGGTTTGACAGACTCTCTCACTATGCAAACACCCTTTCAGTCTTGGGATCTGCCTTTGAAGTGCATTGTGGTAATATTCTTGAGGTATAATGGAGTGATCTGAATTTACAGCTTTTGTCATGATTTTGATTTGTGAAAGGTCCAGGAGTACTTCTAATTTGTTTTTAATTACACATTGTTAAAGAATTCAAGTTTTTGTGTATATTAAGTCGTTATGTATGTATTATACATGGAGGAAACTTTTTTTTATTTTTAGAAGAGCCTTTGTAAATTATTCAGCAATGTTGTTAATGCAAAAAAAAATTACAATCTAAATTGAAATTTGCTTTTTGTTATTTCCCAGGTCAAATCATTCAGCGGATGCCTGATGGAAAACTGCAAATTATATCATTGAACACATCCTCTACAAGCACTAGTAATTCCATGTCTTCACCAGTCTCATCAGCATCATTACAACCTCAGACTCGCCCTGCCATCAGCATCCAGCCCCAGCAAACCATCATGGTATCCATTCCTGGGCCAACTTCGTCGTCCACTAGTGTAACTCAAAATAGACTGGTCATTCCTGCTCAGCTTGCCTCTAGTGTTGGTCTTGCTCTAAGTCAGGCCTCCTCATCTTCCTCTATAACGATACCATCATCCAGACCTCTGCTTGGAGGCACCGTCATCACCACCACTCCTCAAAAACACATGATCATCACTAGACCAGGTGGACAGGTTATCTCTGCCCAAAATATTGCAGCGCCAAGTTTAACTTCCCCGTCGTCTGTATCTGCCGCTCTTAATAGTGCAGTCATAATAAGTGCACCATCTGGCGTCAATGCCAATGTTGGCCCTGTAATAGTTAATAACTCTCAAACACCTCAGATATCCAACCTCTCATCAGCCAACCAGACACTCATATCCACCTTAAGACCAGTAGTGGCAAGTCAATCTTTGTCAACTACAACAACCTCAGTGACTTCCTCCCTACCCACCGCTTCCCTCCTGACTGGCCAAGTTGTATCAGGGACATCCCTGCTTCCTCGACCTGGAAACAGCACATCCCTGCTTAACCTAGCTGGAACGTCTGGGGGATCCATAACCATCCCTGCATCAGCATCATCTGCTAGTCAAATTCCAAAACTACTTGCCTCACCGCCTGTGGGAGCTCAGATCATCAAATCACTCGGAAGCACCCAAGCACAGCTAGTCATCCGACCAGGATCGACCTTGTTGACAGGTGCTGGCCAGGCCAAAGTTATCACTGCTCAGCAGTTGAAAGGTCTTACATCAACCCCCATTCAGTTGAAACCAGCAGTTACTTCTGTAAGTCCAATCAAAACCATGCTCAGTCCCCAGTCCTCAACGATTATATTGCCATCCACAACCAAAACCACTTCTGCAGCAAGATCATTAACGTCCCAGCTTTCAATACCAACCTCCTCTCCCCAGCAGGCCACTTTGCTAACCGTGCCTAAGCAATCCAGCACAGCATCGTCTGTGTCATTACTTCAACAAGGATTGACTGTAACCACATCAGAGTCAACTCCTATCAGCGGTATAACAAGTCCAACATCTGTTACAAGTCCTACTGCAGGTGCAGGTGTGCCGAAATACGCTATCACTCCACAAGTTGTTGAGCAAGGTAAAAATGTTGCATCCATCTCTTTTCTCTTTCTCCCTATCCCCCCTCCCCCTCCCTCCCCCCCGCCTTTTTTTATTTTTTTTTAATTTTTTTAAAGTCTTGATTCGTGTTATTCTTGATCAGTCTTGTTTGAAGTTAACATGGAAAAACTTTCTTGTCTGTTAACATCGAACCACTTTTGGTGAGGATATATGTTATTGTTTTGTTGTGTTGTGGGGGAAGTGGGAGTAGTAGGGAGCACACTGTCCTTACACATGTTAAGAACATTTTTGGCAAGGCTGAACTCAACTGTCCAATGCCTAGGAATGATTTTTTTCTCTTTTCAACACTTTTCAGTTGTTCGCCAAGCTTTGCTTCAAAATCAGACACCAGAAATACAACAGAAACTCTTAGCCATGCAAAGACAAATTCAACAGCAACGCGTGCCATCTTCATCAACTGGGGCTGTGGCTATTTCGGGCTCCACCACTTCAGTTCAGCGCATTGCTCAAAGTACTGCAATGTCAACTCCAAAGGTTTCATCATCATCATCCAGTGGAAATGAGTCACGATCTTCCAAGTCGAAAGGTCTTACTGCAGAGCAAAAAGAAGAACAGAGCAGGTAAGCATCTTATTTCCATAGTTTTGTAGTGAACTCTGAAATAACATTTGTTTTTAACTTATTATTTATCATGAGTATTACATATAAATAAACTATTACAATAATTGTTTGGAATTGCAAAATTTTAGATAATCTTCACACTGAAGTAGATTTTATTTATTCTACCTTTTTAAAATAGTATGATAATGGGACATACATTTTCTTCTCCAGATTTTTGAATGATTAAAAATAAAAATTAATATTAAATTGAAGAAAAGTTATTTGATAATTTATTAATTACTATTAGCAGCTCATGTTTGGTTACTTCTTGTCCCAACATGACTACTTTGTATGTGTCAGAAATTCTATATGTGGCCAAGTGATGAAAAATATCCTTGATCGTATTGAAAGAGAGGAAAAGCAAGAGCAACGCAATAAAAAGAAGCAAGAATCAGCAGAGGAGAAACAGAAGCGTTTGGCTGTTATCAACCAACAGAAAGCTTTGTTTAAACATAAGGAAGCCCTTAAAAAAGAGATTCTCAGGAAAAGATCTCTTATGGAAAAGAATCTACAGCAAGAAATATATGTAAGTCTCTCTTTTTTTTCTTTCTTTTTAAAAAAATTTTGTTATTTAATCCTTATGGAACTGGAGGGGTGCATTATTCAGTTTCCATATATAATTTTTTTTTTTATCCATTTTTTTTTCCTTTTTTCTTTTATATTTTGAAGTTCAAATTGGTAGGCGATTTTTCTTGAAATGCCTGGCGGTTGGGAAGGTGTGCTATGACACTGTTAACTAAATTTTTTGCTTCTCACTCCACAATCCACATTAAATCTACAATACATTATGTTCCCTGCACTCCTTTGCATGACTTTATATAAGTCGCATGCAATAGTGCACATATATATAATATATGCATCGCTGACACTTTTAAGAAGAGATATCATCTGTCTTTTTATATCTTTCATCCATACCACTATATATATTTCGGTGGAATGTTAAATGGCGAAAGTTTAGAAAAATTATATCAATTGCATTTTAAAATATTTCAATGAATGAATAGAAACTTTAATTTCTGCTTTTGTCTGAATTAAGAGCAGTCTGGAAATGGCCATGGGGCAGAGTCTTATACATTTATTTTATCTGTACATATTTGATGAATGTTTAATATTTCCCTATATTTGTTGCACAATGTATATAGAATGCTTTTCTTATTTGATGATGATTTAATTGCTTTGTTGTTTTCTTTTTCAGAATGAAATGGCAGAAAAGGTGAAGAAAGCAAAGATGAGTCCAAGTCCTAGTAAATCATCGCATGCAGGCACAACAGTTTCACCCAATACTTCAGTCACAACAGTCAGCAAGAAAACAGTTAAAACAGAAACTCCAAAAACACTGCAAGCCACTGTAGAGTCAAAAGGTGCCTCACGTAAAAGAAAACAAAAGATTATTTCCACCGGCGTCAAGTCCCTTAATCCCAAGGAAAAACTGTACTGCGTATGCAAGACTCCATATGATGACAGCAAGTGAGTTATTGTTTGCTTTATCATTGTATAATAGAAATATATATATATGTAAAGACATCAATAAATGGGGTTTGCACAGGTCTTGAAAGACTGTAACACTCGTTGAATTTTGTTTTTAAATCCAAAACTTAGAAAGCTTGGAAAACCTGATGATTACCGAACATCTTAGAAAACTCTCAGAAGGTTGGATTGATTGGCTTTTGATGAGATGTAATAATTAAAAACTTTTTTTTTTTCTAATAAACATTTAATGACATGAAATGAGAGTTGCTGACCTTGAGGCATATATGGGG
>JBCJKE010008016.1:0-12812 GCA_039654525.1 Melibe bucephala | reverse complement strand
TAAACCCGAAAATTTACTGTTTTGTTTTGTCTTTCTAGTGGAGACTTTTTACTTCTCATCGTTGTTTATTATTCAGTAACAGTAACAAGGTTGGAACAGTGGCTAGAATCGAATGAATCAAGCTCAGATAGCGAATTTCTACTTTCGCAACATCCAACGACTTCCTATTGATTTATAAAAAATCAACACAAGTACATGGTAAGGGGCTGATTTACAGCACAAAGAACTAGATCTGACACATTTGATATAGACAATTTCTAAAGACCTCAAAGAGATTAATTACAAATACTGGGGGAAAAAAAAGATAGTTCCGCAGGGGGCTGAACTTCAGGCATTGGTGGACCTGCGGTTTCTGAAACTGTTTTATGGACTTTTGTTTGCTGTGTACATATGTTTAATGTCAAGGAACATTGGCAAATAAGACAAATGAACACATGTTTAGTTTTCCAGTGATTTATACAATGTTGAATGGGACACAGTAATGGACACATTTCTATTCGAAAATCCCAATTCAATGGTGTATAGGAAAAATCATCAAAACCTTAATTTTAAAAGTAATTAAGTTCTGTTTCTTGTATTTTAATAATCTTATTCAGTGTATATTAAACTACTTTGTGTGAAAAAAATCTATTAATTAGTTAAGACAGGATGGTGATTTTTAAAAAATGACATAAAAGGCCAGCAGCCAGCAGTTGAGCCGAGCTGAGCTCAGAAGCGAGTGATTTAAAATTAAAGAGAGTCAGCACTCATGAATCATGATAGAAGTATATCACTGACAAAATGCATTTTAAAAATATGGATTTATTTATACATGTAGTTTTGCCTTAAACTTGCCAAGCAAATGTGAATTTCTGATAGTGAGAAACAGATTGTCCAAATCAAGGGACCAGAAAAGAAAAAAATTTCAATTTTACTCTAGGAATTTTCAGAACCAGTGCAACTTAAGTAAAAAGTAAAATTCCATTTATTTTGACAGTAATCAAATCTGCAATATATGTGAAAGCTCATCTCTCTAGGAATTCAAAATCAAAAAGTTTATAACAACTTTGAATTTTATCTTGGAATAGTGCAACTCTGAGAAATGGTGTCACTTCATAAGATTTTCTTTTACGCAAAACTAGTTGAGCAGCATTACTCTGAATGACTCGCATCATTTTAATTTTGATTTTATCCTTGGTAATGTCAGACAAGACAGAATAACAGTAACCTAATTATCAAATGAGTGACAATTAAATTTTTTTTGCACATTTCTTGTGAAATATAAGGTTCATTGCTAATTATCTTTAAATCAATGAAGATCTTTGTTGTTTTCTTCTTGACAGAGTAGACATTACACCCCATAGAAAGCTCACCATCAAGGGTAACTCCTTGACTCTTCACCTGATCAACACAGTCAATAAAATAGCCATTTCTATTGATTTCACCTTAATATGCATCATTTGCTTACTTCCAACTAGCTTCCATTTTCTCATGCAATTTCAACCTGTTTCTATCCACCTTTAATTTGACGTCTCTCATACAAATCACTGTCTTTTTCTTTTTGAGCCAGGCACCTGCAAAATTTAGTGTCATCCACATAAAGGAGACAGGCATATAGGGTGAAAAGTAACGGGCCCTGGATACATTCCTGTGGTATCCCAAACAGAAGTCAACAGTTTGAACATAGCAGTCTCTGTACTTTCGTTAGTCTGATAAGTAGACTGAAAAAGAGTCACATATTTATTTCTAGATGAGGCGGTAGTTGCTAGAGTGCTTAAATGAAATCCATTGAGTGTGTCAGTCATTTTACTTACAACCACACTACGGCCAATGATGGAATCGTCTCCGATGAGGGGAATCTGTGCATCTGTAATGTCCACTTTGGCAACACCTTCACTGTCGGCCTCAATATTGCCAAGGTCACCCGCATGCCTGGAACAAAGTAGGGCAACAATTTTACATGGTGCCAAACAATTGTTTGCTGTGCTAATAGTCTGGGGTCCTAATGAATTAAAAAGTCTGTTGAGCTAATAATAAATACGGTGGAATCCACAAGATAAGCCATTCATCCAGTCCCGTTTTCCCCCATATTCAAATCAACTAAGCAAAGTCTGGTTTATATAAACACCAAACAAAACCAGGCTGTTTAAAATAACCTATTTTTCTAACATCCTGACCTCTCCCTCCCCACTTATGTGGAACATCAATGTTGGTTTGCTCAGGCCTACTAACATAGTAATAATGCTGGTAATGGTAAGGCCACACATTGGTGGTTTATTGTAGCACATGTGCCGACAGGCCTATACTGCCAGGGGCCATTAAATTTACTTTAATTGTCTTGCACAGGGATTCTCCATCAATGCAACACCCCATAGTTAATGGTCACATCTCCTCCACACCTGCAACTCGGGCCTAGTGTTGTTCATTGTTGCATTGCAAAACACACACATGTGAATAGGCTGGGCCTCTCAAACTCTCTCTCTCTTCCTTTTCCACCCAATCGCGTGATTGTATAACAATAATCGGAGAATCCCCTCACGTGATCCAGACTGGCTTAGGCCTATACACACAGCATGCGCTCATGATCTTGGCCTAACCACACATTCTTATATTCAACATGGACCTTAGCTTACCCGCCACAGACTTTGTAACCATTGGTTGATTTCTTGGATAACGGTTAAGATAAACCTCACATAAGATGAACTCATTGGCCTGATCCCAATGGGTTTACCTTATGCTGACTCTAATGTAGTGTGGTGTAATGGCCTGTAGTGCTAATCAATGGCCTGTAGTGCTAATCAATGGCCTGTAGTGCTAATCAATGGCCTGTAGTGCTAATCAATGGCTTGTAGTGCTAATCAATGGCCTGTAGTGCTAATCAATGGCCTGTAGTGCTAATCAATGGTGTCTTGTATTAATCAAACTCTGATACACAAACTAGCAACATCCCCAAATTCAGACACACAAACCGACAACATCCCCAAATTCAGACACACAAACCGACAACGTCCCCAAATTCAGACACACAAACCAACAATGTCCCCAAATTCAGACACACAAACCAGCAATGTCCCCAAATTCAGACACACAAACCAGCAATGTCCCCAAATTCAGACACACAAACCAACAATGTCCGCAAACTCAGACACACAAAAACTAACAATGTCCCCAAACTAGACACACAAACCAGTAACGTCCCCAAACTCTAACACAAACCAGCAACGTCCCCAAACTCAGACACAAAAACCAGTAATGTCTCCAAACTCTAACACACAACAGGTGATGCCCCCAAACTTGCACAAGGCTGCAATGCTCAAAACTAAAATAAGATAAGCCCCAAGTTCTTCCCAACACGTCTGTAATACAGTTGCAGTACATACACCCTATCATTAACACACAAGCTCCACCACTCTTAATATCGTCGGCGTTACCTTTCTTCAGAGTCGGGTCCACCATGCGTTTTGTTTGCTGGATTGAAGTGAGATCCAGCACTTATGCAACCTGTTGGGCAAAAAGGAAAAAACAACGAAAAGCTAATAAATCACTCGTTATGTTATATGGTTTCTGAAAGAAGAAGAAGAATAGAGGAGGAAGACGAGGATGAGAAGAAGAAAACGAAGAAGGCTAACGTTATTTCTGATAGTTGCATCAACTCCAATGGCGACTCGAGTTGTTCTTCATATTTCCTCTGATGAAACGAGGTGATTTCTTAAAGAAAACATTTGCAATTGAAGCTACACATGAAGATAAGTTGACTTTTATTATGAAGAATAGCAAGCAATATCTCTGAAGGCAGTGTTATACTCTTATTATGTAAATTTATTGGAACATTTATATTTAAAAAATAAACAGGGATACAGACATCTATTAAAAACAGGGATACAGATCTGAACACACACACCCATATATTATATAGACATGCTAGTCTGTGGGCTGGTGGGCCAATTTTTAATTGTTCTACTATAAGCCTGTTCTGAAACATCCAAATACAGTACATGTCACGTCTAATAACCCGCCGTTCGGGTGACAAAGAAAATGGGTTATAAAACATACAAACAAGTGGGTTAAAACGCATGTAGTATTTACATGCTATTACATAACTGAATGTAAATTGAAGGTAGTTTAATCAGTGACCATCCTTTGCAAAGTGTCCGGTGATAAAATAAACGACAACAGCCAATCAATAGTCTACAGATACAAGTCATTCGTGAGTGTTCCTTTGCCCATCCCACATGTTAGCAGATTGTTCCTTCAACATACATTACAGAATCTTTCATCAAAGTGCGCAATGGTATGGGCTACACTAAATGTTGCTCAATGACCATCGGCCCACACTATGCAAGAGTGGGTGGCACTACTTTGTTCACCAAGGCCGGGTGCAGCAGCGAGGCCTGTCTTGTGATTTGGTTGACCAGATGACCCAAGGCGTGATTTTGAGTCTATTGTGAGACAATTGGAATGTACGTTTGTTCTTTTATTGCTTTAGAGAGAAACGTGCTTATTACAAGTATTGACATTGACGCGCAAATGACTTATTACCAAGGTTATGAATGAAATGACTGTAGTGTGTGTGTATGACCATTTTTTCTCATCATCGATGTTTATTTTGGGCTCGGTGAAACACACTGGGTTATAAGATGAAGTTCTGGTCAGAGAGCAGGTCATTAGAGGGGTATTTTAAATAGAAGGAAAAATTGTTTCAAGAAAACAGAAGATTATTAAACATAGTGGGCTTTAAGGTTGCAGGCTTTTAGACAGTGACTACTTACGTATATCCTATTTATGATTTAAAAGGGATTTGGTCATATATAAATTTAGTTATATAAGTTTGGTTCTCTTTATTTTTGAGATTCATACAACGGTATTAACTTTTGAAACCATTTTTGTTTAACCTCAAACCAAAGTTCATGGACTGGTGGGCCAAACCCTCCATCACCTGTCGGGCATGGAACCTGATGGCTAGACACCTCAACAGTACATTTCCCCTTGTTTGCCTAATTGCCAGTGTCATCATTGAGTTATTGCCACTGACAGGTCATCGGGTACAAAAAATTCAAAATTTTGAAATAAAAGATGAATGATTTTGAATGTATTCCAAATAGTATAATTTCATTCAAATATTTTGTCTGGAAATTTATAGTAATACATTTTTCATTTCCCCTTTCCTCAAAATAACAAATTCAGGGAATTGTTTCTACTAAGTAAAGAGTTTTTCTTACAGAATGGTTAAAGACCCCATTAATTTACAAGCCCTATCTTTTCAGATGAACCTGCCACAAGTACCTTTCCATTTGTTTGCCAAATTTCCAGTGTTGTCATTGTTCTTTTCAAGCAACATAACTCTATAAGGGCAATACATTTAAAAGCCAACAAGTAAAACGTTTCTACTCCTAGTTTTAGAATGTTAACTCCAAAAAAGACTTTAATAAATTTGCATTTAAAGAGATTTCAAGGGCAATAACTTTATACAAAGCAACCCGTAAACTAAAGAAGCGTGTAAAATATCACCTGTTTTGGATCTCAGTATAGGAAAAAAATGATTTTGTTTTCTTTTACAAGTAATGAGACACTGACCCCTGCAGTAAGTAGTATATCAATGAGCACTATATGATCTTACAAGGCCTTTAAGCCTGTGATGGCGCAACTTGACTTTTGACAAAGTAGGAAAACTAAAACATTTCTAGGACTGAAAAAACTGTGGAATTAGAACAACCAGGTGCCATTGACTTCACTCTTACACACTCAGATGAGCCGTAAAAATGGTGAGGGTTAGGGGCTGGGGGTTGAAGTCAATTAATACTAATAGTGAAAGCCTTATATCTGTACTTGTATTTATAACATTGAAGAATGATAACTCAGAGAAGGCAACACAATTTGTTTGTCAAGGAAATAAAACATCTGCATGGATTTTGGTACCAATGTTGGATCATTGTTGAGATATTGGCTAATGTAGCTGAGGTATGCATTTATACTTCATGACTTTTCAAAAACAACTCTGTGATGGCAACATTTGAAATGTGGCAAAAAAAAACAAAAAAACCTTCTTAGGCATCCTAGTATTAGAAGAACTAGATGTCATCAATTGACACTGAGGAGGGCAAGAGGGGAGATGTCCAGTTGACCTACAGTATCTATATGATCACGGAGGAGGGCCTCTACGTTTACACTAATGACTTTTCAAGGACTATAACTCTGCTAAGGCAGCTGTTCTTTGTTTTTTTAGAGACAAGTAAAACACTCCATGTTATAGATTCCAGTATAGAAAACGATAAGCAAATCCCCTTGTATAGGAAACGATAGGCAAATCCCCTTGTATAGGAAACGATAAGCAAATCCCCTTGTATAGGAAACGATAAGCAAATCCCCTTGTATAGGAAACGATAAGCAAATCCCCTTTAATGAACTTTCAAAATCAAGTACAATTCTCATTGCTGGATCCCAAATTTTAAGAGACTAAGAGAAGAGCTTCTGCACACTAGCTTTTAATGACGTGTCCAGGCCTATAACTCTACCATTACACACTTGATTTTTGGCAAACTAGTAAAATTAGCAATTTAAAGGGATTCTCACAAATAAAAAAATAAATTGTAAGTATTTAAATTTTATTTTGGCATTTTCAAGATGATATAATATCACAATGTGGTAAAACTTGTTATAAATTTTCAATTAATTAACTTTTCAAGGACTCTGTGATACAGCAATTTAGAAAATAACTAAAGTAACTGTAAAACATAATTCATTATTGATTCTTATACAAAAACCAAGAAATTATAGACCGTTTACTTTCACAGATTTTGAGATACTGGTCCATAATAGAGTATGCATATATTTGCACTTAATGACCTTTCAAGGGCAATAACTCTGTGATGGAGATATTGGTTTTTGGCAAACAAGTAAAATACCATTCCTGGGGGGTCCAACTATTGGAAAAAATTGGTGAGGTGGGGTCCCAGCAGCCCATGGACAATGTAAACATACATACTAGTGTACTGATTCTTCTAACAGGAACAAGCCCTTGTATGCCGCTCAGAGATTGTCAAAATCACATCATTCAGAATATCAATATGGTCTAGATAAAATTTTAAAAAATAAAGTGTCACCTCCTCCTCCTCTTTCTCATCCTCCTCCTCCTCCAATCCATGAATGAATGCCGCCAAACGCAAGTGCCAATTTCTCAAAACTGGCTTTTACTCTCCCCTCTTCACCTCAAGAAATCTTCACAATGAATCGTGTTACCGAACTGATGGGTTCGGGGACATTCTCATGACGTACACTAGTCAAAACCTGAAAACAGCGCATTATGTTTTGTCTTGAAGAATGAGGTGAGAAACCATGTAGCATTGTCTGAGTTCAGAAAATAATTAGACAAAGCATTCAAAAGAATAAAATTGTTCAAACATGAGAATGGTTGCAGGGAGGGAAAGGCAAGAAGCAAGCATTGTAAAAAAAAAAAAAAAATTAAAAAAGAGATAGAATCAGGGGCTTAATTCTCCTTCTTAAGTAAATATGAACTAAATGCTTACATCCATGTAAAGACAACTCTAAAACTTACTGCCACTCAAACAATTCAAACATACGCATACATGTGCACATAAAAACAATCTCGATTAACATATATATACAACCACTGATAAACAAAAAGACATACATACATCCACCCCATCCACTTGTAAACACTAAAACATACATGTAAACTCACGTTGATAGGGAAACTTAAAAACAACAAAACTCAAAATATACACACACACACACAGACATACAAAATAAAATAAAGAACAACCATTAAAAAAACACACACACACAAACAATTGAACAAACTTCATAATCCTATTACCACAACAAAACAATACCAAAAAAAAAATAATTTTTTAATTTAAAGGAAGGGTAGCTAAGATAGATGGAAATATGAATTATAACCAAATTTCTGATAATAGGAAGAATAAAGCGTTATCTTATCTTATGAAGAACATGTCATGGGTATTCCAGAAATCAATTACGTTAATCCTATTATTACTAAACTGGTAGCTGCTTCCCTTTGTAAGTAATAATCGCACCAAAGCAATGATTTATATCTCTATATATATATTAAAATAGTCTTTCTGAATTTATTTATCTTTAATACATTCAAATTACCAGATGAAATGGAAATGTCTGTGTGTGTGTGTGTGTGACACATTGCTCGCCTAATAATAGGCCTAAATCACACACAATGACTACAAGTAGTTGGGTGTTGACATAAGACAAAGGTGTGAGTATTTTAAGAAATATGTTACAGAAGAAATTATTATGAAAAACAAAACTCGAAAATGTTAGTGACTGACAAAGGAGTGTCCATTTAGAGGATATTTGCACCAGCAATGTTCAAATTACATTTAAAAATTATATTGACTGTCAACGAAAGTGGTACAATGCATTCCCTTTATTCACTTTATTTTTGTATTGTGAGGTTTAACAAAAAAAATTCACTTTTATGCTGTGCTTGAAGTTTTTGGGGCTCTTTTTACATTTTATTATGTTCTCGTAATTTTTAATGGAGGGAGAGAAATGAATACAATAAAATTGAGTAAAACACCATTATCCAAAATTCCTGGCAGTGACCTAGTAGCTTTCAACTTTTATAAGACCAGTCTAAAGCATACACTGGCTAAATGGACCAATTCATTTGTAGTCTGAAGGATCTTTTGCTCTTTATAATCTCAATCTCTATATAAGTATGCTTCATTATTTTGGCAAGCTGCAGCCTCTTCCACAAGAGCAAGAGCAAGCTTATAGGCAGAGGCTTCAGCATCAATTGAAATGTCATTGTTTAACACTTTCTTGAAAGTCAATTCTACAAAAGTATTCAAAGTATAAATATATGTAATAAATATATAAAGACTGTGGCAAGTGTTACATGTGAGATCAGTGTACATTGCAAAAACAGTAATAGAAGCCAAAAACAACTACACAAAAACCTGCCCACCCAAAAAAAACAACCCCCCCCCACCCCCACCACCCCCCAAAAAACCCCAACCCAAAACAAACCAGCTATATATCATCAGTCCTATCTATATTAGTTAACATCATACATGATGTCTTAGAGAAATTTGATACCTTGAGAATAATCTCCAAACTGATGAATGTGGAATCCATGTTTTCCTGATGACAAGCCACAGATCTGGCCTGTCACTTGTGTCTTCGCACCTGGCTGTAAAGGAGGTGGGGGAGGGGGGAAACGTCACAAAAAGTGAAACCAAATAAATATTTTGTACAAATATATTATGTGTACATTACATGAAGTGGACCTTGAAAGAATCTCAGGTATAACGATGGCATTGTTTGAACCAGTCATTAGTTCTAATTGTCACTCGAGTTTACAATGGAGAGCATGGAAAAAGTTGGTGAAAACCAGTTACAGAAAATGAAACCATTAGCCGCTGCAAGCCGCTGCAGTGAGTCATTAAGTACCACGGCAAAGGCTTGACAGTTAAGGATAATGAACATGTAAAAAGCTATGTGAAGCACAATGAAGTGAATACAAAGATGAGGCTAGAACCTATATGCCATGACTAAACATAATATTGTTTCATCATCATATGATATGAAAACAAGATTATAAATGATTTGTAAGTAATGGTTTCATTGGAATTAGGTCACTGGGATTCATTCTACAAGAAAATACATCTTTCAAGTTAATCACAAAATCACAGTTCAGTGTGATATGATTAATGAATGCCTGTCTTTCACATACTGCAGGGTCATTTCGACAGATAAAAAGGACCTGGACACAGATTAGATCCTATATATGCATTATCGAAAACAGATAATAATCTAAAATAATAAGTAATAATAATATAAAAAAAATTTTTTTTAAGTAAGCAAGGTAAATATCTGGCGAAGTCAACAGCTATTATTCAAACGATTTATACACCAAATCATATAAAATCTTCAACTGATGTCAGAAGTGGCATAAGCGCTTTAGGTGGATTGAGCATCAACAATGATCTTGAATTGCATAATATGTCTTTTTTTGCATATTCTTTTGCAACTAATGACTATTTTAGTCCGTACTTTTACTGTATTGACCGATTCCCTGTGTAACATGAACAAATTAAATAAAATGGCCAGCCACTCCACTCTAGATGTGTAACATATTTTTCAACTGCCTCTCCATTAAGAATTGGATGACCCCCAACCTGCTGAAACTTAATGACTCCAAGACCGAAGTGCTGGTGAATATTAACTCTATCAATGTTGGAAGTGATAAAATAACGATTCAACAACAAACAGCCTAAAAGAATCTTGGCGCTTACTTCGAACCATATATCTCCATGAAAACAAATGTAACAAAAATGTGTCAATCAGCACACTACCATCTAAGTAGAAACATGGGCAAAATCAGGAGAATGTTAGACAACTACAAGAAAATACTTGTCCAATCACTTGTAACCAGCCGGCTTGACTACTGTAACTCACTACTGCTAGGTACACCAGAGGTTACGCAAACAAGGCTTCAGAATAGAGCAGCAAGACTGATCACCTTTACAAAGCCTGAGGACATTATCACACCCATTCTTAAATCCCTTCACTGGCTGCCTAAAAAGGGGAGGATAAATTTCAAACTGGCCTCATCCATGTATCAATGCCTAAATGGGTCGGCACCAAAATATTTCTCTGATTTGATTGAAAAGTATGTGCCCTCCTGATCTCTTCCATCATCAGGCAAACATCGAGTGGTAGTCCCCAACTTCCACACTGCTGCTTTCTGAACGCGTCTTCTGCATTGGTGGATTTAAGGTCTGGAATGACATAGACCTCAGTGTAATTCAAGCACCAACACTGAAATCATTCAAGAAAAGGTTGAAGACGAGCTTTTTTGCGAAGGCATACAGCCTACAATAGTCATCTCAGCCCTATCAATGCAACTCAACATGTCTTTTCATCCTCTTTGTTCTTGGATTTCTCTAGGCGTGTATTATAAGTAGAATGCTTCTGTCCCCAAGCGCATTAGGGTACGTACCAAGTGGATTCTGTGTGCTGTACGAGCCAACACAAGTTTACTAGGTTGATTTGAGCAATTTAAAACCAAAGAAAAGCAATAATTTTGTTTGGATGAAAGTGCTGTCATATAAAGAATTTTCATTACTTCATTATTAAGATTAAGGCTCAGTACCAGCTTAAAATATCAAGAAACTAGTAAGTTTTCTATCTATATGAATGTAAATGACATACACACACAATGATATCATTATGTTCTGTCAATATTAAATTAAAATACTGTTATCTCTATATTCTATCTATAACATGTTATAAACATGGACTGGTAGCAGATGTTCTTTACGCAGCCTGTTTCTCAGTCTACAGATGTTACACTCTATTGCTGGGAAGTAAGCAGTGATTTGCATTGTATAATAATGATGATGATGATGATGCTACTGCTGCTGATGATGATGATGCTACTGCTGATGATGATGATGATGATGATGAAGACTGACGGTGGTGATGATTATGATGACTATGATGATATTTGTCAAAGGTGACAATCTTCTAACTTATGAATGTATCACATTGCAATGACAGTCAAAAGGTCTTCCAACCTGAAATCCAATCCATCTTATAATGAATTCTGTCAAAATAAACCATCTGGTGAAAGGCTGCGTAATGAAAACCGAAACCATTGTCAATAGCATCTAAATCAATCTGTAATTCAGATCTAGGAGAGAATATCCATGCTGAGTCTCCATGAATTATAAAAACACATGTATGCACTTGAATGTTCATCAAACCATCCAAATACAACATTACAGTACATTTACATATTTATCACTGACAATGGCTTAACTTTGGCAGGGATGCTTTTGCTAAGTTGAAATCCACCATGAATTCATATGCAGTTTATTCACCATATATTATGACCCACACATTCATTAAGAACCAGAGATGATAAATACTAACGAAGTGGCTATTTGGACTCGAGTCCAAATAGACTCCCGTGGAGTCACATTGCGCAATGGGCACTGACAATCACGTGAGTAGTCTCCGAGAAGACTAGAGGGATCAAGGCAGTCTACTGCTAGCGTATCGGTGTAAAACATGTCTCGCTTCTCTTTTGTGAGATTGACTTTGATCTCATTAGCGTTGCATCGTCAGTGCTCTGTCTCGCATGTTACAACAATTGTATTATAACACTTATACCGTGGAATTGGAAACTGTCAACCCCTCCTCTGACAGCATGTCTACCTATGAACTCCTACTCCTACTACTAGTAGAGTGGCTGATGCTCAAGTCATCTGTTACATCCACATTTTCTTATATTGTTGACATGCTTTGGCTGGTCCTTTTTTTCTTTCTCTTTATTATATTAGTAAATTTAATCCTTTACACACAACTCTTCTTCCCACCACAACCTTACTAACACCCTTTCCTCTACCGCCACCCACCTCATGACGGCTAACCTGTCAGTCACGGGAAACCAAACGAGTCTAAATAGCTGTAGTCATATACTAAATAAAATGCTCACAAACCAGAACTCACTTCTGGGCCCTGCTTGTGCACATTTAAATTCTGACCACGGACTTATATCACACGCCATTCACAATTCACATCTCAGGCAATCAGATGCGATCCCAGGTGAACAGTGAAGATCAGATGAAAGTAACACTATTGAACTGAATGATGCAACATTTCTCATCTGTTCTTACGATGCTCATTACAGATATAATGTGTCCTGAAATTCTATCAAGGGCAACTGACAGGGACAAAAGGCAAACATCTCTCCTCAATCTGCTGAAATAGCCGAAAATACATAATTTGGCTTTGTTGTGTGGGGGGGGGGAGGGGGGGGGGGGGGGGGG
>JBCJKE010007905.1:0-12813 GCA_039654525.1 Melibe bucephala | reverse complement strand
TATTATTGTTATTATTATTATTATTATTATTATTATTATATTATTATTATTATTATTATTATTATTATTATTATTATATATTATTATTATCATATTATTATTATTGTTGTTGTTATAATAATAATATAATAATAATAATAATTATAATAATAATTGTTGTTGTTATTATTATTGTTATTATTATAAAATAATGATGATGATAATAATAGTATAATGATGATAATAATTATAAAAAAAATATTATCGTCATCATCATCATCATCTTCGTTACTATCATTATTTTCATGAGTTGAGACTTGAGACGGTGACTCAAGATGGCGAAAATAACATCAGACAGCTACAACAACTAACACTAACACCCGAGCTAAAACGCATTGCACTTGTACTTTCATTTTGAACATTGGACCCATACCCCTGTCTAAAAAAACATGAGCAAAGCAAATACAAAACAACAAACAAAACAAAAACACTCACAATAAAGAAACAACCCAACCCAATGTACATGTATTTCATATCAGATAACTGAATCTACGCTATTCTTCGGACCAATGACCTTGGAAACCAGATTTCACCCGTCAGTGCTGTGCATCTACACCATAGCGTATGTCAGTCATCGGTAAGAGTAAGTGTAAGTGTAAGTGTATGCCGCTTTGATACGGTGCGTATCTAGGCAGTGATTGCAGCGAATGACGTCAAAGTGTAATCATATTGCCCCTATCAACTATTACATAAAGATAACGACACACTGATATTGGGGTCTGTCTGTCTTGCTTGCATTCTGGCTAGATAGATACACGACAAATGTAGTAAAGGGAAGTCGCAACACTTTGGTGTTTGTTCTAGATGATGATGATGATGATGATGATGACGACGACGGTGGTGGTGGTGGTGATAGTGGTGGTGGTGATGGTGATAGTGATGATGATGATGATGATGATGATGAGTACCGTCCGCTCCACTTCCGTGCTACAAGTGGGTACCCGCTACCGAACACGCCTCAGGCGTCCCTGCTGTAGAACTGCCTTTACGGCATCATCCGCTAGCTGCGACTCACGGCCAAGTACTTTCACCTCGTCGACACTGGTAGCGATAGTGAGTGAAGCAGCTGCTCTCAAGCCCCATGACCGCCACCTGGGGCGGGACGTCATGCTCCTCTGTCAAGTGCTGCCCTAACAAGGGTATTGTAATTGTATAGGTATTCTTCGGTGTGAAAAGCAGGCAACCTTAGCAACCATGCTTTCTGAAAACAGAAAACTGTATCTCCCCGCGACGCCCGCCGGTACAAGCGGACGGATAAAGTATAGAAGAAAAGTAAATAAAGTAACTATGCATTAACTGTGGTGGTCATCTAAGGGTTCTAGTAGGCCTTTTGCGTCAGTGTTGACGATCTTGCAGCAACGTCATTGCTACGCCTGGGCTAGAATAAGGGTCACCTAGGGGTTCTGGTTAAACAGGAAAAAGAGGGCCTCAAGAGGGTCGACGATGATGGAAATGATTGGAACAACAACAAAAAAATCAGAGGTACAGGCTAGCAACGACTCGCTCCATTAGGATGCATTATTATGAATGACTGACTATTCAAAACAGTGGATAACAATTGAAAAATACAATTTTATTGACCAAAAGGAACATTAAATATTATGTCATCATTAGAAAGAGAGGAATCAAATTATGAAATTATTTGGCGACCCAGAGTGTCCATACAAGACAATGATACCGAATAATAAAAAAAAAAAAAGAAAAAAAAAAAGAAAAAAAAGATGACAAGATGATGATGATGATGATAATAATAATAAAAATAATAATAATAATAAAAATAATAATAATAATAATAATAATAGTAAAAATAGTAACAATAGTAATTATAATGATAATGATGATGATGATAATAATAATAATAATAATAATAATAATAATTATAATAGTAATAGTAAAAATAGTAATAATAGTAATGATAATGATAATAATAATAATAATAATAATAATAATAATAATAATTATAACAACAACAACAACAACTTCGGTAATGATGGTAATAATACTAGTCCATTCATCCATAACTATTCTTTGCATCCAAATCAAACAAAACGATGACCTTAAAGTGACAACAAAACTAGATTCAATTTGTCCATACGGTAGATAGTTGACGTTGAATGAAGCTAACAATAACATAAAAAAGAGAGAAAAAATGCTAACAGTGAGTGAACAGAAAGAAGCCTATAATAGTTAAGCACACACACACACACACACACACACACACACACACACACACATGCATTTAACTATGAAATTGTGTATGATTGTATTTATATTATATATATATGTGTGTGTGTGTGTATGTATGTATGCATATATATTTGGGAGTGCATGTACAAATATTAAAAATTAATGAATCAACTTGAGAAAAATATCCCAGTGAATTATTATAAGTGTGTATAAATGTATTTTAATTTTATTGAATGTATCAACTACATGCTCACACACATGGCAGATCAACTGATACAAAATGGACGGACTCACAGACACAAAATATAAAGAATGACGTTTGTAAATAAAAAGACAAAATTTGTAATATAGTGAAGTTTAAACAGTGGTGAATGGTTGGTTCATGGAGGATGTATTTGTATGAAAGAAACTATGAGAATAAGTATAAGAATAAAAAGAAAGAAAAAGAATCAAATGGTCAAGGTAAGTGGTAGAGAGAGCTAAGTTTGTTTGGTTTACTTTAGTTTGGTTTAGCTTTGTCATTGCAATGAAAATCTAGTCAATCAAAGTCAACGATAATTGTTCCCCTGTTGTTTTGTAACATTGGGCAAAATGTTGGAGGAAAGAAGTAGTGCCTCCTCCAGTATTGCAGAAAATGTTGGTACAAGAAGCTAGAGACGCTATGAAACTCATGAAACAGAGGTCAAACATCCAGGATTCCCAGCAATTGTAGAGATATGGTGGAGCTGGAGGAAATCATTGTTAGCGTGTTGAGTTCAAGAAACTGGATATGCTCTATACAAGAGCTCTAACTCTAAATAAATCACTGATTTGCACACAAGTCTTTGGAAGCATTCCCCTGTGTTATTATGTTGTATAGTTAAGCTGGTGTGTTGCCTAGTAATGATTTTTACGGGAGGGAAAGAAGGAAGAGGTGAATGGGGAAGTGAAAATAATACAATGATTTTCTTGGACAAAAAGGGCAACAACAACAAAAATGAAACAAACACACTCACAAATACATACACACACACACATGCACACACAAAAGAGAAAAAAAGAACAAGAAAATAACAGCCCGAGAATGAGATGTATACCACAATTAGAATGAAGATAAAACTTCTAGTACAAAACCACACAAGCGGTTTCACAAGGGTATTTATGATATCCAGAAGAAAAGAGAGAAGACAAATGAAAATCAATTATTTAATTTAAATTTGAATATTATAAAGATATTTAATGAATGAAAACTGAAATTGATTTAAAATGTAAAAATACCATACAGTGGCAATGCAAGGCACCTGGAAAGGAAGTTGATGAAGAATGCTTATAGTTCAACATTATTGTGAAAGAGATAAATTTATACATGTATACACATTCATCAATGCAACACTTTTCAACATCGGAAGACAAGCAATTTATTTGAGAGGAAATATTAACATTTTACAGTAAATATGAACTTGATAGCTTCAATTTGGGAAAAGGTCACTGACACATCACTGGTTATGAAAACCTCAGATAAAACTTGAAAGACAACAAATGACAAGGCTGAGAAGAGAATGCACATTTGATAGAGATAATAATCAAGTAACCTTTAAAAATACCTATTTTTTAAAACAACTTTTATCCCTCTCGAAATAAAGTCAGCTTAGATACAAAATGCAGAAATTATCATAGATACTACAATACATGCATATAGAAGTAGAAGATTTATTCAGGCCTAAATAATCTCAAGCCAATTTTCCCCACTACAAAAGTGTTGTGACTGATATTGAATTGAACTTTTAAAGTTATAAATGAAAAGTGAATTCCAAATAAAACTCTTACTTCAAGAGGAATGGGACTAGATGCTGCTCAAACTAGAGAAAACATGCACTTTATATTGAAAAATAAAATAAGTACGATAAATGTAACATTTGCCTGTATGAAACAATCTCCAAGATTTAATTATTTCAGCAGGAAGAGGGAAATGAATCCTTCAAATTAACATATATTTAAAACTTTTAAAATAAACTAAACCGATGGAAATACTCATTGATGCAAAAACATTGAATCTTCACTATCCTTCCTTTACATCTCACTACAAG
The DNA here is from genome assembly GCA_039654525.1 of Melibe bucephala. Taxonomy (NCBI): domain Eukaryota; kingdom Metazoa; phylum Mollusca; class Gastropoda; order Nudibranchia; family Dendronotidae; genus Melibe; species Melibe bucephala. Next base: position 8,521 of record JBCJKE010007905.1, on the reverse strand, counting down.
ATTAACATAGTTTGGCAAAACTAGCTGGTCAAGACAATTTAAATTAAAATGAAAAAAACTTTTAAGAGACAGATAATCAGATATTACTCTATACATGACTTACATGGATAATTGGGAAGACTGAAAAAAAAATTTCGATACTGACTCGCTTTGGATGTCAACTAGGGTAAATTGATAAAATTTGAGATAACATCACATTAACAAGGGATATATGATAAAAGTGATTTACGGCCTGATGGCTGAAAAGTGAAAAATGAGCCATACACACATATGAACATATACACATAACAGTAAACATAAGCAGAAATGGTAGAAGGGATAAAAGGAAAGTCAATAGCTGCTTAAAGTTTATACCTGCTCTCCTACATCTGCTGAAGATGAATGCATTATCATGCCCTTATTTTACTCTTAAAATAGGTAATGAGCACTTAAAAGGAAAAGTGGTATAAAAGAAACAGAACAACAACTAAACCAACACAGCAAAACAATTAAAAAAAACCCAACACAAAACACATAAAAACTAAAACAAACAAAAAAAAACAATAAAAAACACCCCCCCAAAAAAAACAAAAAAACAAAACAAAAAACAAAAACAAAAACCCACAAATAAACAGAGAAGGATATGACATCATTAAATAGAACAAAAAAAAAAAAAAAAAAAAAAAAAAAAAAAAAAAAAAGGGGGGAATCCATCTGAATTCCATAATTTACATTTTTATGCTCACAACAATGTTGAAAATCAAGCAGATTGTGCCCACTCATCTCAAAAACATGCAACTTAGAGTCAAAAATTAAAATGACTACAAAAAGACAACAATACAGCATCAAATCATGAGCAGACATCTTGTTTGAAAGACTTCAAATCAAAAACAAAACAAAAACCTCACACATACAAAAAAAATAAAGCTTTTGAAAAACATTGGAGACAAAATACTAGTAAATAAAACATTTTCACTAACTTTCTGTAATTTGGATAGACATATATATACAAAAGGCACTTTCAGATAATGGATATTCCCTGGTAACATTTGGAACAATAAAACATATTAATCTTTTCCTCCTCTGATCATGCTAAAATAAAGGGAAAATTTGAAAATATTTATTTCCTGTACAAATGGCAGTTGACTCAGGTGATGTCATCCAAAATGTTTATATAATAAAATTATTATTATCATATAATATTTTTTATAATTCTTCAGCATTTTTATTTATTGGATAATATGTAACTTAGACTATTTATAATGAAAGAAAGGAGTGATAAGAAGAGTTTGAAAAATAAGCCAACAGTAAGAACATGAATTGGGTTATAGGAGGATAAAAATTGGAGGTGAGGAAGGAAAATGACGATACAAAAAAACTGACAATAACGATAACACAGAATTGTATTTTTTATGTGTTGATTTACAAAGAATATAATCAACAAGACTTTAAATGGTTACTTGCATTTAACACATTCAGAACACAGCCAAAGGGATCTAGTTTTCTTTTCAATAGTATACATTATAATACAATTCACAAATATTATTAAGATACACATATGTACATGATTATGTCATTCAATCTCAAGATAAAGGCCAGTAATGGAAGGGTGGGTATATTCTCATACATCATAGATAACACGCGGTATAGTGAGCCTTATCACAGTGGTCAGAGTAAATGACACTTTTTCAAAGACTTTGAAAAAGTTGCAATGCAAGGGCCAGATGATTGTAAAGATGGAAATGGTGTGCTTACGCTTACACAACTAGAATTCCAGAGATGCGACTGGTTTGGAAGGATTTCTTGACAAAAAAAACACAACAAGTTCTAATAACATTCTTTTGAAATCCCTTATGATAATATTTCTTACTGTTGAAAAGGTCAGCAATACAATACATTATACAGAGTAGGCCAAAAAAAAAAAATGTGTTGAACTTTGGAAGACACTTTTTTTTTTTTACAACTATTTGCATAAAATTATATTCATATGTCCTGAGGATAAATGGTTCTGAACATATCCACCTCAGAATGGCAAAAAATTTCATTTTCTGATGGCCAAAAGATGATAAAAATTACACTTTGAACCTACACGTATTGTAGAACCAGACATTATACATCAAAATCAATAAAACTTAAAACAGTGGTTAAGTAACCTCTTCCTTTTATGTGTATGAAATTTGGTGAGAAATCACTTTTAAGTTCTTAAACTCCTGCCAGAATGTTGAGGCTAACCCCCCTCCGCCCACTCCCCTGCAGACTTTGAAAAAATGCCATTTTCTTGGTCAATTTTTTAATTTTCCAAATTTCCTTGAAAAGATGAATAAATAAGCATATCTCATCTTATCTTGCCAAATCATCTGAGGTTCAGTTGAGTCGCTTTGTAGTTTTATCACGGATCACAGATGCTTGTTCGTTTCTCATGTCTTTCGAAGATATATAACAAAAAAACAAAACAAAACATAAAAAAGACCACAAAAAACCCCCACAAAACATACCCCTAACAAATCAACGAAAAAGAAGAGAGAAAAAACAACAACAAGAAACAAACCAACAACAGATAAAAAGCCAAACAAACCCAGATTTTTTTTTCTGGATTGTAGTCAAAACATTATCAGATCAATTCTTTTGAAAATTGTAGACTTGAACAAAAACTAAATGACCTCTCCTGTCATTGTTATCCTAGTACCTTAACTCAAGTTTGACATAAACAATACCCCAGAGGAATAGCTCTAAATATGCTGCCCAATTGCAAAAGTATTGGGACAGGAAAGACATACAGTGTACGTTATACTAGTTATAGGTGCTTTCAACAACATTCAATATTTCGGACTACCATCTTCACCCTTCATTCACTGTAAATTGTAGGGTAGTGCAGTATGATTCAACAGAGCAGGTAAATGAAGAAGCAAAGGGTGATTCTAGGGGTAAATTAAAATAATGCCAGATGCTGTTTTTTATTTTTATAGAGCAGAAAATTTCCAGCTGAATCAGGATGCTATAATGATCAATTATTCATCTCCATCAAAGTCAATGTCTAGCAGTCCATTTCCAGCCATTTATGACAAACAGATGAAGCTTTTATACCTAAAGAAATATATTGTATTGTCCTTTCGGTGTTGGTTTCATGTCTTATGCCACCTTATGTTTTGTTTTTTGTTTTTGTTTTTTTTATTTTTTGTTTGTTTTTTTTAATGAAACAAAACAAAAACAATACAAAAAAAAAAACAAAAAAAAAACTATTATGATCAAATCATTGAAGAGTTAAAGTGTGAGTTATGTTTAATACCTAGTTTAAAGTTCTAAACTGATGTGAAAGTATCTCAGTTTTCTCAGGTAATTGGTAATTGTAATGAACAAAATATAAAAGCAGGCGCTTCCTAATATAGAACTTTTTTTCAGACAAAATGCTTGTTTTGCGTAATATATATCAAATGAATAATTAAAGAGTTTCAAACTGATAAGATGAATGTATACTTAAGATGGAACTTTTATATGAAAAAAACTTAGAGCACCAAACCTATAACACCTTTCTCCAGAAGGAGAGAAGGATAAAAAAAAAAAAATGCAATTTTGTGTTCCTTTCTCACTAGTATTAACCATTCTTTATTGACTGTTATGTATCCCAAGCATCTGTGACCCCATTTATAATATCAATCTATGGCTGAATGCTTTTATTATTCTTACTATTATTATTAAATTATTATTATTATTATTATTATTATTATTATTATTATTATTATTGTTGTTGTTGTTGTTGTTATATTTATTACAGGCCTTAATTGTAACTCTTAAGATTTTAATTTAAGTGACAAATATGCCAAAATTATAAAACAAATGCTCTGGCGATAAAAATGGATTGTTTAACGCTGACAGACTATGGGAAAATTTCATTGGCTGAATTCTGGTCATGAAACAAAAAAGTAAAGACCCCCAAAAAACAAAACAAAAAATGCATTATAACATAGAATAATGGATTCATACTTATAAAACATTGGCGCAAAACCAAGAGACGATCAAATAGAGAATTTCAATTCCTGAAAATTCTGAAAACATGACTAAAAATTCAAACAGTATTAAAGAAAATTCAACAAATGCGACTAAGATGGGATGAGTCATATTTTGACAGTGAAATCATTTATAAGCTAAAAGGAATGCAAACACGTTAAATCATGAAGTATCATTAGACTCAAGAAATACCAAAAGAAACTGTACATCTGTTGATACAGAAATTTCCATTTTCATATCATCGCTTCTAATCCACAAGGGAAGTTTAATCCTTTAAAAATAATTATCAGGCAACATGTACTTTCCACTTCTAAACTTATGGGAAAAAAACCCAAAAAACCCAAAAAACCCAAAACATAAGAATCCCCCCCCCCCCCCCTAAAAAAAAAAGGTGTTGGTTGGGGGGGGGGGGGGGGGGGGGGAGCTAAAGGAGAGTGCACTACCTCCCAAACACTCAAAAATCTTTTTTTCTTTAGATCTACATAGCTTTCATTGGCTGCACAAGAGTAATACGACTATGGTATATGTTGAAGAACAAAGAAGAAGAGGAATCCACAAGCTAGAGTAAAAAGAGTCAAGCAGTCTGATGGAAGTCAACTTTTCAAAAATTTTCGTCTTAAATTGAATGAATAGGCTTAAAAGAATTTAATCTTTTGATTGAAATAAGGTGGTGAGCTTCAAAGTTGCGTAAAAAAAAGTCCCAGGTAAAAAATGCAACAAATACTGAAATCAAATGAGGCCATCTCTGGGTGATGATGTCATCTTGTTACATTTCATATAGTATAGGCTGGGAAGATTTGTCCAATCTTGACTCACGGATTAGAACATACATGATTATAGTTGAATTATTACATAATTAAAACATACATCATAGCCAGAAAGTTCTACAGAAAAAAATCACATCCATTTGTTCGTTATGAAAAAAAAGTCCATCTCCGATGAAAATTCTGTTCATAAAACACCAATAGACCAAATGCTCTTTCACAAATCCTCTGGAATTCACTTCTAAAAACGTAATGAAGAAGACTCAAATTCTGTTGAATGAGTTGGCTGAGTGAGTTCCTGAAATTTCAATGACAGAAAAAAACCAGGAATTCTTCTTGTCGGGTTTAATACAGAGTGTAGAAGTAAAAATCAACCATATATGCTGGCAGGTGGGTTGCTTGATTTACGTGCCAGAGGAAACATCTGAATCACAGTTACAATGTCTTAGATCTAAGATCATTATGAAATATTCATCACGCTCCAAACATTTCCTGTGAAGCATATGTCATGTAAAGAAAACCATCTTCATCCTTTTCATCCCTATACACTTCAGAAATGGTAGCTGACATACTTGATATGCTCTTGTTATTCAGGATAAGATAAAAAGACTGGTTTGAATTGAGAGACATGCGATTCCTGAAAGAAAAAAAAAAAAAAAAAGAAAAAAGAAAAATCATTAAAAAATAATGAAACATGATTCTAAAAGAATTGAATGCAAATATTTGAAGAAATAGGATATATTGTAAACGATGGTTTTATATATACATCATTAGTTACAGGTTTGTTTGGTTTTTTTCAACAGTAGCACACAATGACATACATATCCTTAAAGGTCTCAATTTAAAATAAATTCGTAACAAACCAAACATAAGCTACCCTCATAATGATAATAAAAACAGATTGTCCTTTGGCAACCTGTATTTATGTACTTTGAAAGATAGGATCACTGCCACACTTAAAGATAGGAACACTGCCACACTTTTACCCTGATTCCTTCATGACTTATGAAAAAGAAAACTGGGAAAGATTAGACCCTACCCAAAACTGAATCTGAGGATGATGAAATAATATAAAAAAACAATCCCAAAATGTTGTTATAGTAAAAGCAAGTACAGGTAACTTATCAAAAGCCAAATAGACAAAAGCAAAATGAAGAAAAAATTAAAGATACCTGATGATAGTGAGGAATTGTGACATGGTTAGTTCTTGAGGCACCAGAAATTTTGTTTTATCTAGAACAGGCAACGTGACCTCTTTGTGAAACCTTTCAACAATGACCTGTAAGACAGGAAAGAAGATTAATTAATGCAAATTATTGATTGTCTTATTCTGCTCTTAACACTACCCATCAAATTTTATCACAGATGAATTTATCTTAAAAGTCTTTTGGGAGAAATTCCACCTGGTCCGCCATGTAAAGGAAGTAACAAATTGAATACATAATCATTTGACAAAATATTTCGTGCCCAAATAGTACTGCTTAAGAAAGATAGCCTGGCGGACCACGTGGAATTTCTCCCAGTCTTTCAATATCTATGTTGGACATGATAAGGAAAAATATACAGGAAGTACAGGTAAGACAAGACATATTTCGGTATGACTTTGCCAAACATTTAATAAGCTTGTAAAAACAAAAACAAACAAAAATACTTACAGGTACTTTGCAAGGAAACTTTTGCCGAATGCCTTCAACCTCTTCTTTCCTCACAGCTGAAAATATTATAAACCAATTTCATTTTTAACATGAAAGAAAATTTCTTTCTGAGAATCTTTTTTTTTTTTAAAAGAGTGAAAAGAGAAAGAGATACACAAAGCTTCTAAAATTTAATGCTTATTCTTAAGACAGATTCAATCCCAGTCCCAGTGGAAAAATTGCTGAAACCTTCTCCAAGTTGTCTGGATATTAGTAGGATAGCCTAGTTTTGTCGGATTTGAGTTTGTATTTTAGCTTTTCTTGATCAGCATAAGGAGTAATATAGTGTGTGTGAGCAGGTTTTCAAAATGTGCTACAGTTACATAATAACGATTATGGTCATATATGGAAGTCAGTGTGGTTTAGTGCAATGCCATAGTGACGTATCCTGCTAAAGTCACTATGGCCTTAGACAAAGGCACGGTATGAGGGCCGATAGACGCAGACCAGACAGCAGCAATAATCAATGGCGGCTTGCTGATCTCTCTTTTCATGATCAATGGACTCAAAGACTCTTTAATTTACTGTTCCCTTATATGTGTCTATTGTGAAATATTTAAATGACAAAATGCTTATTTAAAGATAAAATACTGCACATTCTTGTGTGTGTGTGTGTGTGTTCAGGTGGGTGTGTGTCTTAGAGTGAAAGACAGAAAGAGAATGTGAATCGTATTGCAGTGAGAATGAGAAAGAGATAGATATATATAGAGATATAAATAGATAGAGAATAGGGGGGGGTGAGGAAAGATAGAGAGAAGGGGGGAGCGGGGGTTATTGGCAGAGAGTGATAAAAAAAGAGATAGATAGAATAGACAGATAGGGGAGGCAAAGAGAGAGAGAGTTGTAGCCGGGGAAATAGCGGTATCCCTATATCTATACCAGGCAGCATCGCCACTAATTGATCTAATTTTCCTTAATTTCTCTTTTATATTTTGTTCCTTTTGTAGACAAACCAGATGGCCATTTTTCTTTTTTGTTTTGTTTGTTTGATTGATTTTTGTTAGCTGACTGTTGTTTTTTTGGGGTTTTTTATTTTTAAGTTTTTTTTTTCAAATAGACAATACATTAAATATAATTATAATATAATGTAGGCCTATAGTTATAGTTATAGTTAAATGATCTATGAATCTATGTAGATCTAGATTAGATTAGATTCTAGATCTCAATGTACAATAGAATGTTCTTGGTAGCCCAGATAGATCTAGATCTAGATCTTCTAGATCTAGATCTAGATATATCTGCATTATAAAGGAATTTTATTTAGGTACAGTAAGGCAGAGACTAGATCTATCTAGATCTATGCAAGGAACCCATTGAACATTTAATGTGTCAACATACCGAATGTTTTCCTCTGCTTGAACGTTTTTTGGGGTGATTCTTGAGACTCTGGCATTGTGATAATGTCCGTTTGAATTACAAGTAACTTTAGACTTGATCATATATTTGATGGTAAATAAATATATAGATCTATGTGGTCGCCAAGCTGCGTAATCTGGGTGTGTAGCAATGTTGAGCCAAGTACGTTACTCTTCAGCTGTGGACTGTGAATGTGATTATGACTGTGGGCAGACTGACGTAGGCCTATAAGGCCAATAGGACAATAATGATTCTATTTTTAGCTACTTGGGAAGTGGGAAGGGCACAGTCTAAACGTCACGAGCTGGGAGACCAATCAAAACAAACAAGACAGGGGAGGCTACTAATGAAATTAAGTTTCTTAACTTATACGGCCTATATACTGGTTATCATTCTTGCTGACCCACACAAATTGCTGGGGGCCAAAGTGGAAAATTATATTTGCCGTTGAAATTTCATTATGAAGTCTCTCTTTTTAACCACAAAGGAAGTCAACTCGCGGGAAAGTTAAATAATAAGTAATATTGTGTAACATGAAATAAAACAATTTATCAGTAAATGTATCATAATGGCATAAACAAAAAACAATCAACAACAGATACAAATAAAAACAAGCACCCTCCCACCTCCCCCCGAAAAAGAAAAAGGAATAAACAATCACATAATAAAAAACCCAACCCAAACCGACAAAAATAAAAACAAACACGAAAACAGTACCTCAAC
>JBCJKE010007794.1:0-10885 GCA_039654525.1 Melibe bucephala | reverse complement strand
CTAAAACTCATTATTCACTACGGTGGCTGTGAGGCCGTACATCTAAAACTCATTATTCACTACGGTGGCTGTGAGGCTGTACATCAAAAACTCATTATTCACTACGGTGGCTGTGAGGCCGTGCATCTAAAATTCATTATTCACTACGGTGGCTGTGAGGCCGTACATCTAAAACTCATTTTTCATTATGGTGGCTGTGAGACCGTACATCTAAAACTCATTATTTACTGTGGTAGTTGTAAGGCTGTAATCTAAATCTCATTATTCACTGTGGTGGTTGTAAGGCTGTAATCTAAAACTCATTATTCACTGTGGTGGTTGTAAGGCTGTAATCTAAAAGTCATTATTCACTGTGGTGGTTGTAAGGCTGTAATCTAAAACTCATTATTCACTACAGTGACTGTGAGACTGTACATGCAAAATTCATTATTTACTACCTTAGCTGTGAGGTCGTATAGCTAAAACTCATTAAACTCTGGGGTGGCTATAAGGCCGCACATCTAAAACTCATTTTGCGTTGTATAGTCTGGGAGGCCGTACATTATAAATTCTTTTTCCGTTGTGGAGTCTGGGAGGCGTACATTTTAGACTCATTCTCCACGGTAAAAGCTGTGAGGTCGTACATCTAAAACTTAATTTCCACTGAGGAGGCTGGGAGGATCTACATTTAAATATCTTGTTCGACTGTGGAGGCTGTGAAGCCATACATTTTAAACTCATTGTCCATCGTGAAGGCTCTGAGGCCTATGAGCTATTTCTGAAAGCGTTAAGTTCATTATAACAGCTATAGGCTGGAATGACCTTGTGCCTACAACAGGAGACGAAAACATAGTCCATGTTGCTCTTGCGAATCCACAGGGTACCCTTTGGACGTTGCTGCCCAGACACACAATCTGTATTCTTTCCTATTCAGTACAACCAGTCCCGAATCCGTCAAGTTCTTTACAAGCCAACATTTGACATCATCCTTCCACTGCCCTCTTGGTTTCCCTCTCGTTCTCCGCCCCTCAACATTTCCCTATCAGATGTTGCAATCTAAACTAACATACCTTTTGATATGAACGAAAAAAATAATTCTTGTTTTTTTATGTGATCCAGAAAGGTGTTGGATTTAACATTGAATATCGTTCTAATTGTTCTATTTCTTATATTCTATTTCCTTGATATGTTTAGAGGTTTTCTATAGCAATGCATTTCGAAGGCGTTGATCTTATCAGTATCAGTCTGATGGAGTGTCCATGCTTCACATCGGTACAGTGCAATGGGGAAAATGAATGCTTTCAGTATTCTTGCTTTTATCATTATTCCTTAGCCTTTACATAATTTGCTCATTTTGTTTATCTTTTGTCTTTTCTATTGCTAATATTTTTCTGATTTTATTTTTAAACGGGATGGCGTGGACACAAAGCCTAGCACGCCACGTCCAGCACATCAAGCGCACCGGTCTTCTATTATTTCTGGTTTAACTTGCTCTCTGATCCTCATCGTGAATTCTTTAAGCAGGATCTTTCTTGTGGGAGTCTTTCAACTTGTCGCTCGATATTGATCATATTTAGTAGTGGAAGGTTTCTTTAGTATGGGGATAAATATAGAATGTTTACGGTCAGCTGGTATGTGGCTATTTTCATAATACGCATATCGTTTAAAATATTATCAAATGTATTACCCCTATCTGCTTCGGTGGTTTTAGCATTTCCATTATCACACCAGCTGGTCCAGGAGCTTTGCTTATATCATTTTTTTAATTGCCTGTCTTACTTCTTCTTCTATGATTGGAAATCCCTCGAAATCGTTATTGATTATTGTGCCTTCTGATCTGTCATCATCCGAAAGCTCTCTAATGTACCCTGACCATATTTCCAAAATTCTGTAAACCCAATGTAAATCGGAAGACATATTTTAAGACATAGATGAATATCACACATAATACTTCTAACCGTCTTGGTAATAGAACTTTCTCTGTATATTATGTGCCTCAGTTATGGAAGGTCTAAATGGGTGAACAGTGAACAGCCCTTGTTTTATATTATTATCACTGATCCAAGGTAGTTAAATTATTTTACAACTTCTATGTCTCTGAATGTTTTATCTCTTTTCATGGCTTTTATTTTATTGGCATTGAGGAGGAGGTTTTGAACTATTGGGAAGGTGCATGTTCTAAGTATCTTTATACTTATGTTTTTGTCGGTTCTTTGCCAAATGTTTTTCATTTGTTTCAAATGGTTGAGAGCCATTGAACACAGTCTTTTAATGTCCCGATGTAAGAATTGCTGATTGTGTTCACCATACCAAAATGTATGAAGAATTGCTTTATTTTTCTGTTCATCGTAGCAAAATGTGAGAAGAAGAATTTCTATATTTGTTCATCGCAGTGAAATATGTGAAGAATTTCTGTTTTTGTTCATCGTAGCAAAATGTGTGAAGAATTTTTATTTTTGTTCATCGTTGCAAAATGTGTGAAGAATTGCAATTTTTGTTCATCATTGCAAAATGAGTGAAGAAGTGCTATTTTTGAAAATGTGTGAAGAATTGCAATTTTTGTCAGTCGTAGTAAAATGTGTGAAGAATTGCTACTTATGTTCAACATAGCAAAATGTGTGGAGAACTGCTGTCTGTGTCTGCCATATCATGTAAGTAATTATTATCTTGGTTTTCATGGTTATGAGATTTTAGGCCAATTTAGACTATTCTCTCCTCTTTGTAATGTGTCTGCGTTGGTCCTACCAAATTTTGTAATCGGATCTACTGCCGATTAACTGCCGATTATTGCAGACGTGATTTCTCAGTGCACTCGATTCCTTGCCAATTAGACGAGATTTTGATGTTTCTGCAAACACTTTTTACGTGGAATCTCAGGATAATGAATCTAATCTAAATAAGATTATTTGCCGACGATACCGTGCTACATGGCGGAATAAAGAATGTTAATGATAGGTAAATATTTCAACGTGATCTTAACTCACTGCAACAATAGGGAAATACCGAGATATGAAATTTCACGCGGAAAAATGCCAAGTACTTATTTATATATCAAACTAAATGAAACTTGGTGGACCAAACTATTACATACACAACCAAAAATTTAAAAACTCAAATTTTGGTAGATACCTTGATGTTATCATTGATAAGAAAGTGCAATGGAAAGATCAACACCGTGCTATGTGTAAGAAAGCAAATGACATAAAATGTAACACCAATGTCTGTCTACAACATGTTAAAGATAAGTACTGCAAAACATTCGTTAAACCTGCCCTAGATTATGGAAAGTGCTTATGGGACCCACATTATCATAAGTCAATAAAACACATAGACATGCAGGCAAATTTGTAAGCAACAACTATAGCTATATATCAGGAAACACAAACGTAAGCATGAACAGAAATGCAGTGGATATCCCTCAAATAATAAAGGTCTAGAAATGAGGTTATCGTTTTATTTTCAAAGCAATTAATGGTCAGGAAGTATTATCATTAATTTGAAGAATTCAAAATGAAAAATTACAAAACGAGATCTGGTGCTCAAATATTTGCATAACCATCTTCAAGTGCAGATATTTATTTGTATTCATGCTTCCAAAGAACTTTCAAATTATGGAATACACTGCCAATTAATATAAGATTTAGTAAAGATACAGGGGATTGTAAATAGGGAGCTAAATATAGAACACTAACCTCAATATGCTAGATAGTTACTTTTCGACGTGTTGACAAGAATACTCGATTTCTTGAGTTTGACAGCTATTTCAATAGACAAACATCATAATAATCTATTGCAGCAGCATCCAACATCTTAATCTCTTGCAGTGTGAAAATTCGTCCAGTGTTTATAATGTCCTGAAATGCCATCAGGACATAATAACTTCCGTTAGTGTCAATCAAACACCCCATACCACCAGCATCGGCATTGCACCCACGGTAAATAACACCAGGGCAGATGTACTGTTAACTTCCCATCATTACGTCTGAATCACACCGTTGTCAATTAGCCTGGTCGTAAGGGATGGATCAATAACTTTAATTATCGGTTTAACTAAACACACGGACAGATTTCATGAGACAGACAGACAGACAGACAGATAGACAGACAGACAGACACATAATATAACTGCTTGCTTTCCCTCGCGTGCCCTTGAACACGTCCGGAAAACCGCCTTCTCTCTTCCATTGTTGTAGCATGAGGAAGACCGATGAGATAAATAGCTGGTCCAACGGATGGACAATAAAAGATTTCCAAGACCCTAAAACCAGGTAGACCAGTCGGTGGCAAACGGTTACACCACACGCAGGGCACAGCATGGTGAAAGTCAACCGGTGCCAACCTAAACGGGAACCAGAGATTCTTTCTCACCAGAACGTGGCCAGGGTGTTTCTCTGCACTCAGTCCTCCTCGGATCTGGCTATATTTGCCAAGAACAATAATTTTGTTTCGGTTTTGTCTATGACATGCCCCAGTTGCAGGTTACGTTTAAACCCAATTGGCAGAATTCGATGTGTATTCTACGTATTAGTAAGGAATAGAGTTGAAGGCTGTGGGATTGCTGGTTGGGTCAAACAGGTTGATGATTAAGGGAGACGATCAAATGCACGGGTTTAGAGGTAGAGGATTTGTGGTAGAGGATAATAGGTAAGGAATTAGAGGTAGGAGATTCGAATTAGGGGATTAGAGGTAGAGGATTAGATGTAGGGGATTAGAGGTAGAGGATTAGAGGTAGGGGATTAGATGTAGAGGATTATGGGCAGGGGATTAGAAGTACAGGATTAGAGGTAGGGTATTAGGGGTAGAGGATTAGAGGTAGGGGATTAGAGGTAGGGGATTAGAGGTAGGGGATTAGAGGTAGGGGATTAGAGGTAGGGGATTCGAATTAGGGGATTAGAGGTAGAGGGTTAGGGGTAGAGGATTAGAGGTAGGGGGTTAGAGGTAGAGGATTAGAGGTAGGGGATTTGAGGTAGGGGATTAGAGGTAGATGGTTAGAGGTAGAGGATTAGAGGTAGAAGATTAGAGGTAGAGGATTAGAGGTAGACGTTAGAGGTAGAGGATTAGAAGTTAAGATTTGAGGTAGAGGGACAGAGTTAGGGGGACAAGAGGTAGAGGATTAGAGGTAGAGGAATAGAGGTAGAGGATTAGAGGTAGAGGATTAGAGGTAGGACATTAGAGGGTAGAGGATTAGAAGTAGAGGATTAGAGGCAGGACATTAGGGGTAGTGGATTAAAGGTAGAGTATTAGAGGTAGAGGATTAGAGATGTGGAATTAGAGGTAGAGGATTACACTAGATAGAAGATTTTGAGGTTTAGAGGTGAGGGATTGGAGCTAGGGGATTAGAGGTATAGGATTAGAGGTAGAGGATTAGAGATGAGGAATTAGAGGTAGAGGATTACACTAAATAGAAGATTTGTGGTAAGGGAAGACGGGTTCCTACTTTTTGCTATATGTTCAAAACGCCCAAATGCCCCCCCCTCCCTTTCCTACTCCTATGTTACCCATCTTATGGAAACCAGAAGACCAGCCTCCCACCCATGGGTGTCTCACGACCAAAAAGAACTGAAGGTCCCCTGGTTGTATAGTGTGTTGGTTCTCAACCATTCCCACATTCTTATTTGAAAGCCACCGAAGATCATCCGGACACATCCAAGGACGGAAGCACGACATACTGACAACATGTACATTGGACAATATTTTACAAAATCGAAGCTAGTTCACTATCTTGTTTAACCATGTGCAAATATCGTGTTCAACCACATACTACAAGCATCGTGCTCAACTGAGTCCAGAATCGTGTTTAACTGCATGCGAGTAAAACTGTCCAATGTCGTGTTTAACCCAGCCCAATATCGTGTTTAACCCAGTCCAATATCGTGTTTAACCCAGTCCAATTTCGTGTTTAACCCAGCCCAATATCGTGTTTAATCCATCCCAATATCGTGTTTAATCCATCCCAATATCGTGTTTCATCCATCCCAATATCGTGTTTAATCCATCCCAATATCGTGTTTAATCCATCCCAACATCGTGTTTAATCCAGTCCAATATCGTGTTTAATCCAGTCCAGTATCGTGTTCAACCACATACAAGCATCGTGCTTAACTGAGTCCAGAATCGTGTTTAACTGCATATTGTGTTTAACCCAGCCCAATATCGTGTTTAATCCATCCCAATATTGTGTTTAATCCATCCCAATATTGTGTTTCATCCATCCCAATATCGTGTTTAATCATCCCAATATCGTGTTTAATCCATCCCAATATCGTGTTTAATCCATCCAATATCGTGTTTAATCCATCCAATATCGTGTTTAATCCATCCAATATCGTGTTTAATCATCCCAATATCGTGTTTAACCGAGTCCAATATTGTGTTTAACCCAGTCCAACATCGTGGAACGAAACAAAGTACAAACGTCTAGGCCTCACGTAATAAACCGAATACAAACATCTAGGTCCAAACCTTTAAGGTAACAACATAAATGCAAAAATGTGGGCCCCAATCTCAACGAAATCAGATGCAAGCATGTAGGCATCATTCTCAACAAAACCAAATATGGCCCCCATTCTCAGGAAAATCAAATATACATATCTATTCCTCTGGTCTCAATAAAACTAAATACTCACATCTAGGCCTCAACTCTCAAGAAAACTAAATACACACATTTAGGCCTCAACTCTCGACAAAACCAAATACACACAACTAGGCCTCAACTCTCAACAAAACTAAATACACACATCTAGGCCTCAACTCTCAAAAAAACTTAATACACACATCTAGGCCTCAACTCTCAACAAAACCTAATACACACATCTAGGCCTCAACTCTCAACAAAACTAAATACACAAATCTAGGCCTAAACTCTCAACAAAACCTAATACACACATCTAGGCCTCAACTCTCAACAAAACCTAATACACACATCTAGGCCTCAACTCTCAACAAAACGAAATACATACATCTAGGCCTCAACTCTCAACAAAACTAAATACACACATCTAGGCCTCAACTCTCAACAAAACCTAATACACACATCTAGGCCTCAACTCTCAACAAAACTAAATACACACATCTAGGCCTCAACTCTCAACAAAACTAAATACACACATCTAGGCCTCATCTATCAACAAAACTAAATACACACAAGTCCTCAACTCTCAACAATTCTATATACGAAACCTTACTCCTCTTGAGGATTTCTATATGGCATCAGTATGTCGGCAAGCGATTGCTGTAGCCGACGTCCTGATAGCTAGCCTAGAATGACGTCAAAGGCCGGTTTTAGCGGAAGGCTTCAAAACACAGAAGCTGATGGAGCTGAAAAGGCCGAGTTATTGGCCTCATTCGCCTCAGTGTTTGGAGGCAAGGAGATCAACAGGATGAATGGCCTGCATGCAAATCAAATCACATGGACGGCTCTTCAAACCATACGCACCAACACACACACACACACACACACACACACACACTAACGCTCACACGCCAACACACACACCAACACATACCTAGAAACACACACCAACACACACCAACCCTCACGCCAGCACGCACAAGTCAACACACACACAGGCCAACCCAAGTACTCATACACACAATCCATCTCACACACATACACACACACACCAATGCATACGTACGAACACATACCCACACCAACACACACATCGGCACTCAAACGACAACTCACACCAACCCAAACATACCAACACACACCAACACACACCAACACACACACACACACACACACACACACACACCAGCACACATGCCAACAAACGCTATCAAACACAGGCGTCAATAACAAAAGACACACATTCCTCAGTGCCAAGGAGGATTACTCTAATCATAATTTCATCCAATCAAATGCATCCAATAATGTGTGTATGTGAGTGCGAGTGCGAGTGTGT
Organism: Melibe bucephala; assembly: GCA_039654525.1. Lineage (NCBI taxonomy): Eukaryota > Metazoa > Mollusca > Gastropoda > Nudibranchia > Dendronotidae > Melibe > Melibe bucephala. The sequence continues at coordinate 2,999 of JBCJKE010007794.1, read as the reverse complement.
GTGTATGTGAGGTTATGTATGGATGTGTGTCTTTGTGAGTGTATGTGTGTTTGTGAGTATGTGTGTGTGTGTGTGTGTGTTTGGGTTGGAGGACGATACAATTATGGCGCCGGGGGCTGAACTGGTTGTTGTTGTTGTTGTTGTTGTTGTTGTTGTTGTTATTGTTGTTGTTGTTGTTATTGTTGTTGTCGCTGTTGTTGCTGCAGAGCTCAACGTTCTTGTTTGCAAGGTTGCTTTTTGTTTAGTCTTGATGTTGGGGCTGCAGATTTGGCAAACCAAATGTTATTTTTGTTTAACGTGTTCGCGTGCGTTTTATTGTGTGCGGAGAGACCCGGAATGACACGTGGAGGGGGGAGGGAGAGTGGGGTGGAGGGAGAGGATATGAAGAAAGAGCTATTGGGCAGAATTTTCACAAACTTAGATACATACACATACATTGTCGGACTGTCTGTCTGTATATCTATCAGTTTTCTACCTATATAACCTGGTAGCTAATCTTCTTGTCTACATTTAAAATTCTATCTCATTTTATCTACCTGCCTATATTTGTATCTATCTGTCTGTATACCGATCTATCTATCTGTCTATCTATTTATCTATCTATCTATCTACCTATCTATCTGTCTATCTGTATAACTATCTACCTATCTGTCCATCCGTCCGTCTGTCTGTCTGTCTGTCTGTCTATCCATCTATCTATCTATCTAGCCATCTATCTATCGATCTATCTAGATATCTATCTATTTTTATCCTATCTATCTATCTATCTATCTATCTATATATATCTATCTTTATCTATATCTATCTATCTATATATCTATTTATCTATTTATCTATCTATCTATCCATCTATCTATCTATCTGTCTATGTATCTATGTATCATATCTATCTATGTATATCTGTATCAGTCTGTCTGTCTGTCTGTCTATGTGTCTGTCTGTCTGTCAGTCTGTCTATCTATCTATCTACCTATCCATCTTTCCATCTATCTCTGTCTGTCTGGCTGTCTGTCCGTCTATCTATCTATCTAGCCATGTATCTATTTAACCTAACTCTTTGTCTATCTATCTATCTATCTATATCTCTCTATCTATCTGTCCGTCCGTCTGTCTGTCTATCTGTCCGTCTATCTATCTAGTCATCTAGCCATCTAGCCACCTTTCTATCTATTTATCTATCTATCTAGCCGTCTATCTATTTATCCTATCTATCTATCTACCTACCTACCTACCTACCTACCTACCTACATATCTATCTATCTATCTATCTATCTATATCTATCTATCTATTTCTCTATCTTTCTTTCTTTATCCAATTTTCCTGATCTTTGTGTCCCCCTGCCTTCTCTTCCCTCCCACACTCGTCCATATTTTGGTCCCATTTCTCTCCTTCCCATAAAGCATTCGTTCCATCCAACCAACTACCGCCACTCCAGGATCGTGGAATTAATTCAACGACACTTTACGCCTTAGTCCCAAATACCACCGCAAGATCTTTCCACCAAGAGCACCTCATTAGCGGATTCGATCCCCGGCCAAAATACTCGTATTCCTACTTATAAATGGACTGTATCAATACAACCGTCACGCCTGGTTGGAAAAGCAATCAACGTGCCATCGATCTGGCAATAAAATCTGTGATTGGGTCAGTGGCTATCTATTATAAGGGGACATGCACGTCTTTCAATGGATCACTGACTGTGTCTATTGTCAGGGGACAAACACGACTTTGATTGGGTCAGTGGCTATCTATTGTAAGGGGACACGCACGTCTTTGATTGGATCAGTGGCTATCTATTATAAGGGGACATGCACGTCTTTGATTGGGTCAGTGGCTATCTATTATAAGGGGACAAACACGACTTTGATTGGGTCAATGGCTATCTATTATAAGGGGACAAACACGACTTTGATTGGGTCAATGGCTATCTATTATAAGGGGACACGCACGTCTTTCAACGGATCACTGACTGTGTCTATTATAAGTGTACAAACACGGTTTTGATTGGGTCAGTGGCTATCTATTATAAGGGGACACGCACGTCTATCAATGGATCACTGACTGCGTCTATTGTAAGGGGACAAACACGACTTTGATTGGGTCAGTGGCTATCTATTATAAGGGGACAAACACGACTTTGATTGGGTCAGTGGCTATCTATTATAAGGGGACATGCACGTCTTTCAATGGATCAGTGGCTATCTTATAAGGGGACAAACACGACTTTGATTGGATCAGTGGCTATCTATTATAATGGGACACGCATGTCTTTCAATGGATCACTGAGTGTGTCTATTTTAAGGGGGCTATCTAATATAAGGGGACAAACACGACTTTGATTGGGTCAGTGGCTATCTATTATAAGGGGACAAACACGACTTTGATTGGATCAGTGGCTACCTATTATAAGGGGACAAACACGACTTCAATAGGTCACTGACTGTGTCTATTGTAAGGGGACAAAACATATTTGATTGGGTCAGTAACTGTGTCTATTGTAAGGGGACAAAACATATTTGATTGGGTCAGTAACTGCGTCTATTGTAAGGGGACAAAACATATTTGATTGGGTCAGTAACTGCGTCTATTGTAAGGGGATAAACATATTTGATTGGGTCAGTAACTATGTCTATTGTAAGGGGACAAAACATATTTGATTGGGTCCGTAACTGTGTCTATTGTAAGGGGACAAAACATCTTTGATTGGGTCCGTAACTGTGTCTATTGTAAGGGGACAAAACATCTTTGATTGGGTCAGTAACTGCGTCTATTGTAAGCGGACAAAACATCTTTGATTGGGTCAGTAACTGCGTCTATTGTAAGGGGACAAAACGTCTTTGATTGGGTCAGTAACTGTGTCTATTATAAGGGGACAAAACGTCTTTGATTGGGTCAGTAACTGTGTCTATTGTAAGGGGACAAAACATCTTTGATTGGGTCAGTAACTGTGTCTATTGTAAGATGACAAAAACGTCTTTGATTGGGTCAGTAACTGTGT
>JBCJKE010007793.1:0-20050 GCA_039654525.1 Melibe bucephala | reverse complement strand
TCTCTCTCTCTCTCTCTCTCTCTCTCTCTCTCTCTCTCTCTCTCTCTCTCTCTCTCTCCCTCTCTCTCTCGCTGCCGCCCCCCTTTTTTGTTTTACTTTTTATCTCTCTAAACCCTCTCCCTTCCCCCATCCAAACTTCTGTCAAGTTACCTTGATGCTTATCCACAATTTGCTTGGTTCAGAGGGTTTATACATTGCAGGATATGTGTCTGTTTCCGTCATGGCAATTTGTTGAACTTCTAAATCAGTTCTGCATGAAAACAAATTATTTTTAATTTTTCAGGTAAATAAATGACAAACACTGCTTTCAATTTGTCAATCATTGCATTTTCTTCTCAATCAGTCAACAATAATTATTGATGGGTGAATCAAAATGTATGGTCCCTTACATGCTTAGCACAATTTGTAAGTGTTTGTCAAGTAAGTGCTCTGAATGTTTAACTAAACACAAGCTGGCTAAGAAACAAAACAAAACAAAAACAAAGACAATAACCCACCAAAAACCAAAGACAAAAAATGCAAAAAACAAAACAAACAACAAGAAAAAAAAAACCACAGAAAAGTAAAACAGGTCCCCTTCACATCTTTTTGGACAAGGTAAAAAAAAAAATAGCATGCTCTTGTAGAAAGTATCTGTTGAATATGAACCATTGTAAAGAATGGACGAAACAAAAGAGTAACATTTTATACAAACATAAAAAGAAGAAGCCCCCTCCCCTCACAAAAACCTCAAACAGTGCTGCACTCAAAACCAAATCCCCTCTTCCTCCTTCAATCCCTCCTGAGTCTTCCACACAATAAGCAAAAAAAAAAAAAAAAAGAAAAGCAAATTATGTTTATAATTTTAAAATTAATTTTATCAATTCAATTTATTTCAATGTTTAAATGTTTAAATGTACATGTAGTAATCTAGAAGTGTTACTTACTTATAACAATCCTCTAGTGCTTGAATGACAATATTCACATGAGGCGTGCTCTCTCTGTCTAGCTTTTCGTCTAAGCAAAGTGTGCCTTTATTAGTGTTCAGTGTGAAAGTGTTCAGTAGCTCAGATCCTTGAGACATTTGAAGATGAAAAGAGAAGTAATTTTAACGTTTGTCTTAAATCAACAACCCATCTAATTTTCTTTTAGACATTCCATATGATTACAAATTACAAAAGTGTATAGTAAAAATTTAAAATAAATCTATAAAAATTTATAGTAAAATGTTCTTTATAGCTTTTCATCAAACACTCCAAAATTTCATTAAGATTAAATCAAATAAAAGGCAAAAGTTTTACAGATTCATACGTGATGATTATCATTTTGAAATTAAACAATTTAATTATACCTATTAAGAAGGAGCAAAAATATTGACTATTCAACAAAAACATAAAGCTAAAATGTCTTAAAGATTTGTTGACAATAATTGTCCTTTTGAGTTCAACAATTCAATTATACCTATTAAGTAGTAGCAGATGACAGTATAAGTACTGTTAAGATCCTTGTCCACTGCTAAGTTGACGTCTGCACACTCAAGTTTGTCTTCACTCATGCTAATCTCATGGGGAACATCGATATCGTCAAATTCTGGCTCATGTTCATTTTTATCCACCACAATGATGATCATCGTCAATTGCGTCTTGTAAGGTGTGGGGTAGCCTTGATCCTGTGCCTGCACCTTCAGCTTTTAGCCAAATGGAAGCAGTGGTTGAAAGTAGAATGAAAGGTATTTGGAATTATGCCGGATTAATTGAGAATGTTTGCCAGGGGAAAAGAAAGAAAGAACAGATAAAAGGAAGCAAGAAAGAAAGGGATGACAGACAAAAGGACAGATGTTAGGAAGGAAGAAAGGACAGTGGACGAAAGAAAGGATGAAGGATTTCAGAATGAATAGAAAGATAAGTGAAAAAAGGGAAAGGAGGAAGAAGGGAGGGAGGGAAGGAAGAAATATTTAAGGAAAGCTTTGATCTCTGGGTTCTTGTAAATTGATAATAATATAAATTTTTCCACAACATTTTTTGATAACCTTTCACTCTGTTAAGGTAATTTTAACTATTTAAATGTCAAGGAAAATGTCTGTTGTGGAGAAGCTAGCATTCCATTTCCCCGATGCTCAAAACTTTAAAATGTTGAGCTCTGCATTAGTATGAGGATCACGGATTGAGGAAAGTGTCCTTCAGGAACATTGAGGCCATTTACTTACTTAACATAATCGGTTCTTCCACTCAGGTTATCAATTATTAACCTTAACTATTATGGCCCATCATACATTTTCCCCAGTGGAAACCAAATTAAATACACTATTTTGTTCTCATAAATTTCACATTGATGACATAATTGACAATATGCATTTTATTATGATATTAAAAAGCATTTGGTACCCCTTTACTACATCATTTTATTGAAAGCATTCAAAGGCATATATGCCTATAAGTTCAATAAATTGTTATGTTATGTTATGTTATGTTACTTGTATTTCTTATATCAAAAGAAAAAAATGATGATAACTTACCACATATCTATCCTGAACCTCAGCATTGAGACCACCCTTGGTTGTTATGACCCCACTGATTTCATCAACTTCAAAGACATGATATCCATCATTGGAATTGCTAGGAGATTCGATAATGGAATAGAGTATTTTTCCATTAGCTCCCTCATCATCATCCTCTGCCACAAGTTGAAATACACTTGTTCCTCTCGCTGAGTTCTGAAGAAACATTTAGATTATAGTTAGTATTAAAAGGAACATTTATATTATATTTAGTATTCAAGAAGCATTCAAATTACATTTAGTTTAACTTTTTAATCTAAATATGTAAATGTCATGTGTGAACAAAAATGATAGACAATTTGAATATTGTTGTAATAAACTTAAAATATTTAGTTCTCATGGTATTTTTACATGCATTTTAAACATGGATGTTTTCCTTTAGCTCCATTGTAAAGGTATCTCATATCTTTTAGCAATGAAAAATACCCCTTTTATTCAGTTGTTTCTCCTAGCGAATGAACTTATTGATTTTATTTATACAATGTAATGAAATACACTTCATTTTTAGATGGTATCAATAATTTAATTATTACATTTATTGCTCTATAATTTGTTCAATGAACACATGAACTTCGACTTTTCAATGCATAACAAAGTAATATTGCATAATATACATCACTTAATATATAACATTTCAGTCAGTTTATATAATTTTTATTACAAAACTTCATTACTTAAATTAAGAAAATACAAAGCATAGAAAAAAAACAAATTGATGTTCTTTCTTAAAGTTTTATAATCTAGGTTTAAATTCAAGCCATTGATTCCAAGGCAGAAACTATTGATAATTTCTGTTGTCTCCCCTACCTCAAGCACATAAGCTAGAGCATTATCTGTTCTTGGTTTGATGAATGTTGGCAGGTCATCGTTGACATCCACAATCTCAATGTAAATGGGCTGCTCATCACTGTATATATTATTTTTGTTGTTTGCCAGGACAGTGATGTGATAGAAACCTGCATGACCATCCAGCTCTACAGCTGTTGTAATAACTCCAGATGCTTCATCAATTTCAAACAATGCTTTACCATTGCTCATTGTCGCATTTGTGTTTGAGGTAAGTGAATACCTACAAATTTTGGAAAAAGAAGGTGTTATTGATTAAATAAAACTTTGAATGCATGTTATCAATCTCCTGACAGTCACACAATCAAACTGAATGATGCTGTCCTATGGGATTTTATATTAAATGTATATCCATAAGAGTAGCTCTCACCCTGCCCAAGCATGTTCATATTGTTTTAAGGGTGGTGCTTGTGTGATTGTGTGTGTGTGGGCGTGCTTGTTGTGTGTAACCATATTGCTAGATCTATTAAGGATCTGTCCCTATGGATCATGACTACTCTTTCAAATATTAACTGGTTTCATTATACAAAATTTAAAAGAATATTATGATTTCTGTAGTCTGTTTCATGTAATATCTTGTCTTGACAATGATCATAAGCAAATAACATGGGAAATCAATACAGAGATAAATCTCATATCTTTGTCATTAACCAATATACCATTATAAAACACTTTATATGCTTAAATCAATTGAATTATTCTAGACTTATGCCTATTCACATACAAATACATTGACAAATAGTATATTTATTGACTTTCAAAGTTCAGTGCATGTGGGTTTTTTTCTGCCCTCCTTATATAAAACTTAACATGACTACTTGGATCCAATATACATAAAGTTTCACAAGACCAGCTAGATGGATTCATTATTTGTAAGCTCTTAACAAAACTATCTGAGCAGATACAACAAAAATTGTATTAATGGACAGAGCAAAATCAACTTAAAATATATACTTTTAATGCATATCAACCTATAATATATATACATTCGATTCACTAGTTGCAGACACAGATTTGTTTCATTTCCACCTGCAAATAGGGAAAAGGTTAATATACTTTTATTGTTTTGAGTTTTTGTTTGTCTTTGTGATGAAATTGGCATATATTACTCAATGCCTTACCTGACTCGACCATTTTCCAAAGTAGGATCGTCTTTGTCTTCGGCCAGTACTGTTGCAACTGTCTGGCCAACGTTTGTTGATTCTGAAATACTTGGCTTCTCTGGAGTCACAGATTTGAAAATGGGTGGATTGTCATCTATGTCTGTTATTCTAAAAGTGATGGTATTTGATCTTGTACTCCTTCTATCCTCCACACTGTTTGGAGAATCAGACGCTTCCACCTCTAAACGAATTTCCGATTTAGTCTCTCTGTCCAGTGATTTAGCTACTTTGATGACACCCTGAAAAGAATTATTTTCTCATCAAAAAAGAGTAGTGTTGTGGAGGAAGGAGGGGGAGGGGGGGGGGGGGCAGGAAGAATTGTCCATCAGGTTTTAATCTAGCAGTTACTATTTCATAATAATTTGTTCTTTTGTAAAATATTGCAGCGAGAAACAATTAGGAAAATTGCATTACAAAGAAATGAAAATTCAAATGCAAAACCAAACAGATAAAAACAGCCCTAAACTTATAAAAAGAACATAATAACAACAGCAACTTCAATAAAAACTTAATAACTTTGCAGTCAAAAATTATCAGTGATTTATCATTATCTAATTTACATAACTGATGAGACAAACTAAAAATTCAGAAACATTACACTTACCGATGTTTCATCAATTTCAAAACTGTCAATGTCTTTATCTGGTCCAGTCAAAGTGTAGAAGACAGCTCCAAAATTACCCTTGTCTTTGTCAGTCGCACTGAAATTAGCAACAGCTTGTCCCACAGGTGTGTTTTCAGACACATCAAATGTAACGTTGTGGTTTTTGAAAATCGGCTTGTTATCATTAGCATCGAATACAGTCACACTGACAGTTGCAGTAGACATTTGAGGTTCAACTCCTCCATCACTAGCGATGACTTCAAATGTGACAAATTCATCAGTCTCACGATCAAGCGATTTACTGAGGCGAATGGTACCTGAAAAGTGAAAAACATTTTAAAATCATTTGTGAAGATAAGCAGAAAGCAGCATGTACAATACTTAATGATGATAAACAATAGAAAGCCCTTGATTAACAATTATTAAAAATCCTCTGATTAGGAAATCACTATACTCTTAATAGCAAAAACATAATGTGTCTTTATCTTCTGTAATTTTTATTTCCAATTGTAGTAGATCTTGGTAAAGATATCTCTACATTCCTACAGGTAAGATGTAAACATACCATCTCCGCTTATGATGAATGCATCAACTGTTGCAGATCCTATACTGTAGCTTACTGCTTGATTATCATCAGCATCTATGGCTGACACTTGGAGAACTATTGACTGGACACCTTCAGCCTCTGATACGTTGACCTTGTAGATGTTGGAGGGCAGAAAGACTGGCGCATTGTCATTGCTGTCTGTTAAGATTATTGTCAGTGTTCCTGGAGAGACAAAAATTATATTTTTTCTTTTGTTAGCGTGATATTATGAACAGTTTCATAGTAAAAAAATATAACCCCTTTGGTAAACTAGTTCATGTCACATAAGAAAAATGCTTCAATGATCAACTAGTTTCTTTCCTTCATATATATGTCCAAATTTAAATATTGTTTCAGAGAAGTAGTTTATTTTGAAATCCGGTATTTATCTTTAACTTTTCTTATTTATGGAAACAGGAAATGACGCCTTATTCACAATGAGTTCTAATCAAAATATATTATAACCCGAAGCTGAACTTATCATTTTCCTTTTTATATTTTCCCTTCACTTTTGTGTTGATTTGAAGGGTTGATGTTGTATTGTTTTTATTTTTTTAATTTTCCCTTCCCATATTGAATATGGCTTAAAAGTCATGGCCATGGCAGATCTAATTTTAACAACCAGTAACTCTTTCAATTTTAATTTTTAAATCAATTTGATTGGATCAAGATATTTTCCATTTGGTTCAATAAACTGAAAGCACCAATGTTTTATAAGAGCATATAATAAATGTGTGCTCACAAGACATCATGGAGATTGGGCATGAACAGTCTGTTTACCAATGAGCTGTGTGTGTGCATGTTTATATCCATTTGGCAAACATCGGCCCTAGGCCTGTTGGTGTTATGGTTCACTGACTTTGTAAAAGAGGGAGAGTTTGTTTATCGAGAGCAAGTATTTCATATAGTTGGCTGGCTGTTTGTGTATTAAGATGTGTCTTGTGATCAGAAAGCTACAGAAGGTATCTGTCAAAAGCTTGACGTTTTTCAAAACAAATGTGTAAGGAAAATTTTCAAAATATTTTGGTCAGACAAGATATCAAGCAAGGACCTACTAAAAAAGGCATGCATGGAGCCACTAGCCACAACAATAAAGAAACGAAGATGGAAATGGAAACGAAGATGTAAATGGTTAGGACATGTTTGCAGAATGGATCAGAAGTGATCGAAAGAGATTGTGAGGGACAACTGTGACTTTACGCCTAAATGTAAGCTTGCAGTGTTAAGCATTTTATCAATATGTCCATTACTAGAAATGTATATAAGCATTTTTTGCTGCAGTTTATTGTCTTTTAGCATGGAGAATGGGTCGACTTGTGGGAAAAAGTAGTGTACATATAAAAGAGTCTCAGATAAGAGAGGGAAAGAAACACATTGTATAGAGGTAAAATAGTAGAAATCTTTTTACTATTACCTGACACTTTGGCTTGTCACTTTGGACAAATCTTTAATAAAAGCTAGTTGAACTTCTTTTACACTACATAAAACTGTTACTTCATTCACTATGTGGTTGAATGAATTGGAATGTCTGTCATGTTAAAGAAAAGTCACCAACAGATTAGAAGTAAGTGTTGCTGACAGAGTGTATCAAAAGAAAAATACCACATTTAGTCCCTCTCACCTGTAGCTGTCTGTTCGCCAACTTGTGCATTTTTGTCTTCCACAACTACATGCAAAACTATCCTCTCTGCAGTCTCTCTATCCAGCTCACTTTTGATGTAAATCATTCCTGTTGTAGAGCTTATGTTGAAGTAATCCTGCCAAAGAGGTAAAAACATTTACATTACATTCAAAGATTTTCTATATACATAGGATGTACCATATCCTCTTCAACACATTCTTCAACAAACATCAAATGAATCATCAAATGACAAAAGAAAATAATAACAATTGCAGAAATCAATTCACCAATCAATCAATCAATCAATCAATAAAAGAATAAATAAATAAAACATCTTCTTCTTCTTCACGTACCAGGTCTGATAGAGATATCGGTGATTATGGCACACCATTCACTTCTATGCTCAGACAATCTCCAAAACAAATTTTAACAAACATATTAAAAAAATATAATAAATAAATAAACAAATTGATAAGTAAATAAATAAATAAGTAAATAAAAGAGAAAGAGAATACAATGATGAAAAAATAAAACAGCATTGCTTCTTTGAATGAGATTGTTTGTCCTTTTCAAGGCGTTAGATAATCTCTGTCTTTTTATTGAATTTAGTGACAAGATAATGCTTAGTTGAAATGAATTCCTGACAGGGAACATAATCCTCTTCAGGTTAAAAAATAAATGGCAATCATATGAAAAAATGAATAAGACATAAACAAATGAGGGACACAATTAATCATAATTATTAAAGATAAAGATAAAAATGCTTTAATGGTTTAAAAAAGAAAATAAAAAATGACAACAAAAGTAATCCACAATAAATGAAGAACTCAGACATACTTTAACCCCGGTTTGATCAACATCAAGGCTTTCATCATCTTCAGCAAATGCAAAAACTTGTCCTATTGAGTAAAATAAGTTGCTATTCAAATCTCTGTCGCTTGCTACTAAAGCAATAACAGAATCTCCAACAGGCGTTGCTTCATTCAATTCTTTTCTTAGAGAAGCGGGATCAAATATTGGTACCTCATCATTGACATCATTCAAACGAATCTAGAATGGATTAAAACAGAAGTTGTAATTATTAAATAACAAAACATATATAATATGAACTCATACAAATTATTTTGAACCACAACAAAAACCTCAAGATTGTTTAAACAAATTGAGAATATATCAAAAATAGAATATCTATGCAAAATTGGATCTAAGTATGCAAAACCCTCCAAACAATAAATTTTAACACTATTCACTGCATTTAACTGGCTGACATCAAATTGAAAAAAAAAGAGTTAGCATGGGGAAGTTTATAATGTATCAATGATATTACATGTTAAATGCTACATAACACTATAATATCCTTATTTTTATGACAGGAATTTTTTTTTCAGTCAGCCAAACAATTGATTTGGACTTAGTGGTTCAAGATTTGAATGGACTGGTCAAACTATTTATATAAACTTGTTCCTGTTTTTTATTTTTAAAAAGACCCAACATTTGGATTCACGGGGAACTTGGAATAGCAGGATAGAGATTAAGGAGTCCCAGCTGTACTGATATCTTTGGTCGTACCTTAAGAGTACTGTAACCAGTCAGAGGGGGGGTGCCTCTATCGATTGCTGACAAAGAGAGAGTATACTCATCACGAGTCTCCCTGTTCAGGTTTGCTCCCTGTTCAACTTTGACCTCCCCAGTTTGAAAATCTATTCTGAACTTGTCCAAAGCTCCACCTTCAATGCGGTAAATGAAGTCATTATTTGGACTGGTCCCGTCAAAGTCTTCAGCAGAAACAGTGTGGACAACAAATCCTTTATGGGAACAAAGATGAAAAGAAACATTATTGAATAAAATATTCTGTGTTTTGGTGAAAGGTGCGACAGGATTACAAAAAAATGTTAAAATCTTTGAAAGTATTTATTGGCAAAATAAATTCTCAGACCTCATCTGATCAAATACTCTTCAGAAATACATTAAAAAGGCAAGTTTATATTCTCAGATAAAGATATCATTCTATTTAAAAGAAAAATAGCATCAAATATTAAAAATTAAAAAAAGAACATCATTCACTGTCCAATAAAAAAAATATTAACCCACCCTATAGAGACAACAACAAAACGTCCACAAGCACACCGAAAAAAAACACAAAAAAAACAAAAAACCCTCATAGAATAGAACCTTCCTTCTCCAAAGAGCAAATAGAACTAAAACTTTTTTGTTAAAATAAGTAATTACTGCATCACCATAATCCTCATTTTCACCCTTATCCTCCCCATTCCCTATGTCAACCCTCCCCAACAAAACACAAAGAAGTAAAAACAAGCAAATCCAACAGTAACAAATGTGATAATGACAAGATGACGAAGAAGAAGAAGAAGCAGAAGAAGAAGAAGAAGAAGAAGGAAGAAGAAGAAGAAGGAGGAGGAGGAAGAGCAGGAGGAGGAGGAGGGGGAGGAGGAGGAGGAGAAGAAGAAGAAGAAGAAGAAGAAGAAGAAGAAGAGGGGGATGAGGAGGAGGAGGAGGAGGAGGAGGAGGAGCAGACCAAGAATGAGAACAAGAACTAGAACAAGAACTACAATAACGATAAAAACAGCAAAAACAGCGACATCTAAATTCTTTCTTACCGACAGGCACCAGGCTCCTGAACAAAAACTGATTTAATGTAAATTTGCATTTTCATAGTTATCTCTCTCTATAGAGTCACTTTCTATCAATGAATTTATTCACATCTTCGTATTACTATATCTATGATCATTGATCTGTTTATTTATTAAAATATACTATACAACTATATATTATGTATTGTGTGCATGCATATGTTTGTATGTATTTGCATCTTCCTATTAATATATCTATGATCATTGATCTATTTATTTATTAAATTATACTATAATATGTATTGTGTGCTTGCGTATGTAGGTACATATAACTTTTAAGTGTGTATGTGTTTACATGTATACATATATACACACATTCATGTTTGAGTATATGTATGTGTATGTATGTGATATAATAATAATATTTAAAGTATATAAAGGTATCTAATCAGTGTCTAATCAATTATTATTTTATATACATTTACAAACTTTTAAATATGCTATATCTTTTCCATCTACTTAAAAACGCCTGTATACTTTAATTACTCTTTTTTGGGGATGAATGAAGTTTCTTTTTAATTGAATTGAATTGAATTGAATTGAACAAGAACAAAACAACAACAAAAGCAAACAACCAACAGCATCATAACAAAACAAGCTAAATATGAGAGACAAAAGCCTTAAATACATGAAGAAAAAACAAACATAAAAAAAATCAAACAAAAACACCTCCTTCCCCCCCCCCCCCCAAACACATGCACACACACATATACACACACACACACACACACATACACACACACCCACAGAGATGCAATAGCATAGCAAGCCAACCATCAAACAAAAAAAACCTGAAAAACAAACTCAAAAACAATGTCCTCAAAATCCCTAGAAAACAAACATGTTCAAAAAAACTTCCTCCAAAATACAAGTAACTACACTAACATCAAAATGGGTAGACAATCCTGCAAAATCACCAAAACAAATTTCAAAGCAAAACCATATAAAAGCACTGAAATACCTTCAGTTGCATTTTCAAGAATACTCGTTGTATACTCTTTCTGTGAAAACACTGGCGAAAAGTCATTGACATCCTGAAACAAACAGAAAGTAAAAAGAATTTCTTAAATCATCTTCCCCATAGGCTTGAATTTTTTTTTTTACAGCATTCAGGTCTGAAAGAAAACAAGTAAACAAACAAAGGGAATTGATTGCATATGAAGCAAGTACTTAAGTATGAAGAGATTTTCCATTCATAATAGTCCTAAAATTTTGTGATAACTCTAACCATAAGTTTTATCATAACTGTTTAGTACACCTCTTTAAAGGATTCAGAGTGTTTGGGGCTGTAGCTAATCTCTCTTTTGAGTCACGATTTTGAATCCAACTTCGATCATTTTAAATTGATTTCTTTTTTTGACTCAGGTGTATATAGAAGAATACCAGTTAATAATTGGGGAGAGAAGGGTACCATGCAATAATTACTAAGATGACTTCATGTATAATAATTCATGTATAATAAAGTGTAAAATTGTGTTTTAGCACTATATGTACATTATATACTCTTGTTTCTTTGATTATATGGTTTGTATGAATCTATTTCAGGTGGTGATAAAATTTTCTCCTTTATAGGACTTGTCAGGATTTATCATTACAAATGCAAATTTATGTTTGGATCCCCAATTTCAGTTTGCATGCACAACATATACAACTAAACCACCACCTACCCACAATAAAAACCTTAACACAACTCATTACGTCCTCTTTGTACTTTTCCATATAGAACCATTGAACACCATAACCTGAAATGCCTTTATTTAAATACCATCAAAGAAACCTTTCTCCCTTAAGACCTGACTATAGCAACATGCTGTATGGAGCAGAACAGCAGATGAAACAGATTTGCATCTAACACTGCATGGCATTGGGCCATAGGGTGGATAGTAAATAATATTTTACTATGGAAGAGGACAAGGATCAGTTGCACATTTAGATGTTGACAATACTTATGGTGATATTTATCATGAAACAACTCTTATAAATTATATTGTTTCTTGGTATGAAACAGATCTACCCGTACAGTTTCTTCTGTATAGTCATAAAACGTTTATAATATGCATCATCCAATAAGGTACAAGGAATTATTTACATTAAGAATATCATAAGACATATATATAATATGTAATTTTCTTACCTCCACTGTTATATTGACATAGACAAATGATGAGAGCTTATTAGGGCTCCCTGCATCACTTGCTTCAACTTTAAGCACCACTTTGCCATTGAGGGATTTGTCCAACTTTTCAAAGTCCAAAGGTTCTGTGATGGTTATCACTCCAGTGGTTGGGTTAATGCTGAAATTGCTTGACCGGCCAACTGATTGCTCTACAATTTCATACGATACTTCACTCCTTGGAGTGTTTGCTTCATCACTGTCGATTGCCTATAAGGAAAGACAACAAATTAATGAATAAAAATAGGGTCTAAATTTTTGAATGATGTTAAATACACAAGTTATTTGCATTTCAAGGAATGAAAATTCCATCTTCATCAATCAAACAATAGAATAAATATCAAACTATAAATATTTCGGGATTACCATTAATCATGATTTAAGTTGGACTGCACTTGTAGATACAATTAGAGCAAAAACAAATAGACATGTTTACTTTCTTAGAAAACAAGACTATTATAAAGTGGATAAGATTCTTACAACATCGTTTTTTAAATCAGTAATAGAAAGCATTTTTGTTTTTTGTTTAATATGTTGGGGAGGAAATTTTAGAAGAGGGCAATCACATGAAAATGGACAGAATTATTAAAGTAGCCACAAAAGTTAACTAATTATTAATTAATTTAATATCAGTTTTATTGAGAATTTCACCAATTCCAGTTTGAGCATCAAACATTTGAAGAAGAATTGATTTTAATGTAATTATTTTCTCAATATATAATTCTCTCTTGCCATAAATTAAATGACTTAATGTATGTCTTCATAGAAATGCAATGCTTTTTATGTTTGTGATCTGTTCATTTTCAATGTTATACAATTTATATACCTTGCTAAGATTGATTTTTACTCTTTATCTCAGCTATACAACTTCAAAGACATTGATTATCTATATTTGTTACATCATGCATGTCTTTACATTTTAAATTTCCATTTCTGGGATGAACAAAATGTTTGAATTGAATTAAATTCTATTTTCTATAATTTGAGTAAGCTGGAAATGATCAGGTAGGTGATTCATATTTTTGACAAAAATAGCATAGAAAACAAAACATCTGCTTTACAACAACAAAATTGTGTTTTTAAAAATGTCTGTAAACGTAAATCTTAGTCATAGCGATTCATTTGACATAACATGAAAAAGACAGAGAAGGTTATTTATTTCAGCACCTTAAAAAAAAAACAGGAAAGAAAGACAGACATGCAGTCAAATAAAATTACCTCAACTTTCAAAGGGCGGATAAAATTTGAATCTCGTTCTCTCACAATGCCTTCATAGTCATCTCTTCTGAAGACTGGTTTGTTGTCATTCTTATCATTGACAGTCACGATGACTTCAGCTGGAGTGCGGAGCCCCCCGCCATCTCTTGCCTCTATTGTGAGAAAGTATTTCTCGGTGGATTCACGATCAATCTTACCCGCTACAGCCAGGTGACCATCGTCATCATCAATCATAAACCTGTGTAAAGATAAAAGCAATAGGATTTGTTTTCACCCGCTTTCCTTTTAAATATCAAATATGTTTAGGTGGAAAGCATTATGTACATATGTATTGGTTTATTTTTAACATTTCTTCATCTTCTTCATAAAAGCTGACAGACTCAGTCAACTGAGCATTATTGTCAACGTGCCGCTATAAGCTAGTATTTACATGTTAATGTTATATGTTTTAGATTTTGTTTAAAATCTTTTGTATCATTACTGCACTTTACACTAACTGGCAGTTTATTCCATAATCTAAAAGCACTAGGGAAGTATGAATATAAATTACTATGTACACTAGAAGATGGCAATGTAAATGTTTGAACACCAGATCTGGTATGATTATTTTTCATTTGAAATGTTTCAACTGGTAATATTCCTTGGTTATTAATTGACTTGTAGAGGACGATTATCTTATTTCTTTATCTTTGTTCTTGTAGAGGTATCCACTGCGATTTGTTCATGTTTATTTTTGTGTTACCTAATGTGTAGTTATAGTTATTGGTTACAAATCTGCCTGCATTTTTTGTATTTTTCCAAATCATCTATTTGGCTTTGGTAATGTGGATCCTAAACACACCCTCCGTAATCTAGGACTGATTTCACTAAAGTTTTGTAGCACTAATCTTTAACATGTTAAGGGAAGTCATTGATAGTACATTTTAGGAATGCTAGCAGACCATTTGCTTTCTTACATAGTGGACGGTTTTGGTCTTTCCACTGTAACTTATTATCTATAATAACACCTGAGTATTTTGCACTATTTGTACTTTTTTTATGTTTGGTTGTGTAGGTAATAGTTTGATTCTGTAAGCTTCTATTTATTGTTAGATATCTTATGTACTTGGCATTTTTCTGGGTGGAAATCCATTTTCAAGTCATTTTTCCATTGTTTGAGTGAGTTAAGATCATTTTGTAGAATTTTACAATCATTAATATTTTTTACCTCTCTTTACAACAGGCTATCATCTGCAAATATGTGTGTTCCAGGAGTTTACAAGATACTGATGTTATGGAAACTGGTCTATAATTTTCTGGTTTACATCTATCTCCTTTTTTAAAAAGTGGAACAATGTTTGCATTTTTCCAATCATTTGGTACTTTATCCTGATCTAGTGAAGTCTGGAATAAAAGGGCATACACCTCAACTAGTTCAAATGCACATAATTTCAAAATTTTGCCTGGAATTTTATCTGGACCAATAGTTTTATGTTCATTTACATTTTGCAGTTTCCATTATTTCCATGTTACATAGATGATAATCTTTTGACAATAATATTATTTGGCCTTGCAGTTTATCATTTTTTAAAATGTTGCATTAATTAACATTCCAAGACTTAAATATTAAATAAAATGATGCATAGTGTACATCATATACCTTTCACTGTAGGTATGTACAGAATGTCATTAGATGAAATATTACAAAGTACAACTATATTTCCCTTCTATTCTCTTTTCAAGCACAGAGAACATTAATATATTTCATGGATATGCCCTATGTAGTTGCTCTTCCTCATCCCTATCCCCATCGCCATCGCCATCGCTATCGCCATCACCATCGCCATCGCCATAGCCATCGCCATCGCCATCATCATCGTCATCGTCATCATCATCATCATCATCATCATTATCATTTCACCATCATTATTAAAATCATTATTATTATTGCATGCACCATCTGAATTCCTTCTTTTTTTTTTTTTAATCAAACCTATTAAATAAAAGTATATGCAAACCTTCCATTGCCTCCTCTGAGTGAATATTTCACCTCGCCAAAGAGACCAGAATCTTTATCACCAGCCTTCGAGGGGGAAAAAAGAGAAAAAAAAATGGATGTAGAATAAATGGATATAATACACTTAACTGCAAACAAAATTTAGATAATACCAATTCATACCAGGAAAACTAATTCAAAAGCTTAAATACAAAACTTTCATAGAAAAATAAAGCAATATCTCTAACACCTTTTTCCAAGTAATGTGTTCTGAAAAATGTCTTTGTACTTGAGAGTTTTTGTTGTTTTGTACTTTTCTCTCTTTGAAAAATTAATCCACATCTAAAATCAATATTATCAATATAGTCTTTCCTTCAAACGTCAATGGTTTTTTTTCGGCCCATTATCTATCATTATTTCCACATTTGACATCATTGCCAAAAGTAAGTAAAATCAATATTGCCTATAGGAAACTAGATATTAATCTGCCTCAGTATGCTAAGAACTCAAGAAAATTTGTACTGAAAAGTTGTGCCAGCATTGCGTTTAATAAAAAAGGTTAAAAGAAAATTACATCCTTACCGAAAAAGTGCTGATTCTTTTATTAAATGGAGAATTTTCATCAACATTGACTCTATAAATTGACTGGTTGAAAACTGGCGCATTATCATTCATGTCCTCAATAGAAATAGTCACCGTAGCGGTACTAGATCTTTTTTCGGAAGTTTCAAGCTCACGAGCGACAACCTGGGGATCAAGTGAAAACATTCGTCAAGACAATGGCACCATCTTTATGATATGTAAAGATCTTGATATAATCTTTAAGATCTAATTGATCTACTATTGTAAACTGAATTTTCCAAATCAACTTATTCATAGATATGTCTTATCCTTAAGAATTATAATAAATAAGTAATGGGAAAAATAAAAATTTGATCCTTCCCTGATAAAAAAAACAAAACAACCAATAAACAACTCCCCCCCCAAAAAAAACAACAAAAAACAACAAACAAACAAACAAACAAAAAATCCAAAGAAAAACAAAACAAAAACACAAAAACAAGCCAAAAACAAACAAAACAAAGCAAAAGACAAAACAAAACAAAACAAACAAAAAAACCCCAACAAAAACATGCAACCCTGAATGACATGGTAGTGAAGGCTCTAAATAAAATCAGCCTGCATTGGTCACTGCAGCAATACTGGAACTATTAAGAGAAGTATCGTCTAAATAAGCATAATTTTCTGGACATTCACTCCTTTCATTACTCCATTTACCTGAAAAATTATCTTTTGATTCGTTTCATAATCTAAAACTTGTGAATTATTGACACGTATCAAAATGGATGATTCAGAATAAATCTCTTGTGGAAGGGGTGCGAAGTCATAATATGGTTCACCATCTTTCTGGAAAGTCAACATGAAATGGCTGTTCCTTCCCTGTAGGGTAAAAACCAGAAAAAAATTAATTGAAGTTGTACATGTATTTCCAAAACATCAAAATATAATTCATACCTTAAATACTTTTCACCTTTCACCTATCTCCTTCGTGACGTGTCACATAAGGCTTCACATAATTATGTTCTTCACTCTTCTCTGTTTTCCTGGCTTAAAATCCCATGTCTTCCATTCTGCTTTTGTTCTTTCACATTCCACTTCCTCGACATTTTGGTTTTGGTCGTCCTTCCTTCTTTTTTCTTCTGGTATCCAGGAATAACTGTGTTACAATCATTTATTTCCTTGACCTTGTCTTAGAATATGACCAATGAATTTTGAAAATTAATTTTCTGTTATTTACTTATTCACTCAGTAATTTTAGTCCTCATGTTTCCAATATTTCTTTGTTTGTGACTTTCTCTTGTCATTTGATGATTAGGATTCTTCTTAGGCCTTTGCTTTTAAATGTGTTAATGTCTTGATTGTCTTTATTGTTGATTTTACATGTATCATATTGGTATAAATACCTTAAATACTTTTAAAGGCTAAAAACTGTATTTTTCCAGTCATTTATGACCAACCCGATGAAACGTAATCACTAGAGCATCAATGTCAATGAACATAACCCTGTTATTCTATATATAACGTACTAGTGTCAAATTTCAACTTTCTTCTACAAAAGAATAATATAGACTTATAGGTACATTAGGAATGAGCAGTACCTGATCAATGTCTGACACTTGCATGATGCTTCCTTGAAAAGCAACCGGTACATCCTTCTGCATATTTTCCAAAATGGTTGCACTGTACTGCTGCTCATTGAACTGCGGAGCGTTGTCGTTGACGTCATTGACTGTAATGGTCACCAAAGTTGTAGCAGTGGTTTGTCCTCTGTTCACTTGTCCTGGTGGCACCACTTCTGATGCCTGAAGAATAATAAATGAAAGCATGATGTTTGCATTGTTTTCTCGAGAAAAAAGAAACAAAAAGATGAAATGTTAGACATTTTTTAGACCATCTCTTCACTTTATTTTCTATATCTCTAATTTATTTATAAGTTACGAATAAGTTCAATAATATATAAAAGAATGATTAAAATCCATACATTATACAACATTTTTATGTCTGTCATTCAAACAAAATTACCCTGATTGGGATGAATAGAGCATTTAAATTCAAATTTGAATTTTTCCATTTGCTCCATTAATAGTGTTTCAGGCTGCATGAAGGGAGTGCTATTCATTGGTTAGTATATCAGTATAGATTAACATTGACATTAATCATCTACACATTAATCAACATTTTAACATTCAATTTTCACATTATTGCTCCCTTTTACTCAAACATAAGAAGCCACGCATAATGTAAGAATAGTGTGTAAATATTTGAGGTTTCACCTACCTTAACAACCATTGCGTAAACTCCACCTTTATTTCTCATTGTATCAGAATCTCGGTCAAGTGCAGTTTTAATAGTTATCAATCCATCTGCATCAATGTCGAAAGCTTCATAATCACCTGAGAGTTGCAAAAATATTTATTCTTAGTAAAAAATCTTTTGCTAAAAACACTTCGACAAATGTAGAGCAAAAATCACTTTGGTAAATTACATATGTGCCAGCAAACTCTTTAGCTGATGTGGAGTAAAAGAATTTAAAAGTATTTCTGTATCTTTTGTTAAAGGAACAGAAAGAAGAAACGAGAAGCAAAAGAGTCATAAGAAAGAAAAGCTGAGTCCAATTTTGTATCAAGCCAGTGGAAGTGATAAATAGTAGGGAATCAATGACTATCACTTTGCTCCTAACAGCCATCAAGACTTATTATTAGTGTACCGTAACAGCCCAGAAAAATTCATCATGAAAAGACTTACCACTCACAAAGCTGTAGGTGATATTGTTTGGAATACCTCTGTCTCCATCTATAGCCGATACTGCTTGAATCACTTGGGTCTGGGAATGATTCAGGAGAAGAAAAAGCTCAGCATATCAGTAAAGTAGACACTGCCAAGAATTGGTATTCTGAGAGTAACAGAGTAACTTTTAAAGAAGACTGTTTAAGAATGAATGCTACACAGTGCAAAACCAAACGGGATAGGAATACTCTGTGGATAAGATTTAAGGAAGGATGGGCCACTAATAATGTGAACATAAATGGTGCAAAGCGAAATTGATTTGACAGTAAATATTACACCAATGTTCTTACCGTTGGAGTGTCTTCATCAATCTGAACACTGTAAGGAAGATTGACAAATTTGGGAGGAGAGTCCTGTACATCCAGGACGATCACCACAAAGCCAACGGGATCTCCTTTCAAACCATCAAAATCCTGTATTTGTTACAAAAAGGAAATAAAACATAAATGGACAAACCTAATAAGTGCACAGCATATGTAATATAAAAGAGACAACAAAACTTGGTTAAGACCTCATTGGTGTAGATACAAAGCCAACTTTCTTTCACTTTGATAAAGAGCATCCATAAGATCAATCAGATATGATAATCTATGATCATTTATACACAGCTATCTTTTACAATAAAAATGGCTTACTTTATACATTATTTTCATTGAAGGAAATATGAAAATACCTTATTTCATTTTACCCTCAGAGTCAAAAAATTCTTTTCAGTTGAGTCTTCCTTGAAATTATTCTTGCAACGAGAATTACAGGGTGGTTTTTAAATGTAAAAGAATGAAATAATTATTGTTTTTAATTACACATAAATAGAGTTGAATAATTCCAGTTATAATAGATCTTACCTCAGCAGTTATCCTAAACTGATAATAGCTGTGCTTTTCATAATCAAGTGGATGTTTGAGAGTGATGTTACCATTGTACTGACTGATTTCAAAAGCTGTCAAGTATTCCTGATCAGCAGCCTGAAAATACAATTGACAATATGCAATTACAAAGGCATCTAAAGTCAGGAGAAAACAACATTTGGAGGGGAAATACTAGAATCAGAAGAAGACCCGGAAGATAATGGAGTGACAAGAAACAGAGGGGCTTGGATACAGATTTGAGAACAACAGGGAGTGTGAACATGGAAATAGACCAACACAGAAGAGAAATCATGAGAGAGGGGGGGAGGGAGATTGACTGACAGACAGAGAGACAGAAAGACAGACACACAGATAGACAGATGCACAGACACATAGAGAGAGACAGACAGAGAGAAATAGAGAGAGAGAGAGAGAGAGAGAGAGAGAGAGAGAGAGAGAGAGAGAGAGAGAGAGAGAGAGA
>JBCJKE010007682.1:0-12814 GCA_039654525.1 Melibe bucephala | reverse complement strand
GGTGTGTGTGTGTGTGGGTGTGTGTGTGTGTGTGTGTGTGTGTGTGTGTGTGTGTGTGTGTGTGTGTGTGTGTGTGTTTTATTTTGTTTTGTTTTTTGTTGGATTTTTTTTTTTTGCTGTCTTTTGGTTTTTGTGTTTGGTTTGTTGTTTTTGTTTCCTGTTGGGCAGGTGTGTGGTTTTTATTTGTTTATTATAGGGGAAGGGCAAGATGAAGTGCAATGATGTGTGCCTGGAGAGGGAGGTGGGCTGGAGGGTGGTGGTGGTAAGGAAAGTATTGGGATACAGGTCATCGAGGGGGAGTAGTGGTGAGGAGAGAGAAAGAGGGTAAGAGAGATAATGAGGCTTTTTATGGGATGTATGTGTTTCTCGCTTGGTTTGTTTTTTTTTCACAAGTCACAGTAAGTTTTATTAACTTTGAAAAAAGGACAGGATTTCAGTGGTGCTATTGCGACATTTTTTTTTTTTTTTTTTTTTTTACCTTCATTTGCATGATGAATGGAATACTTTTGTTACATGGTTGATGATTTAAATAACTGTTTCATGTATTTATACCTTTTAACATGCTTGTGCTCATTTGTTGTATCTTTCAATATTGGTAAATATACATATAATTAAACTATAATTATATATACGAAAACGCCCTTAGGTTTGCATGATATGTGAATGTGTAATATTGAAGCACCATTTTTTTTATTTCATTGTGAGTAAAAGAAGGTTGGTTAACAATATTTAGAGAGGAAACTATATAAAGCATTGCCATATCTTCATGCAACATTTCCATTATGGACAGTTTTTGTGGAATTCACTCTTTACTCAGTGAATATGATTTACTTCCGATTATATACTAATATATCCGAACCCAAGATAAAAAAAAAAACATCAAGTGGCATCCATGTAACATTCCAGTTGATAAATTTGGACTGAAATGAATGAACACAACCATATTGTAATTTTATAATGCCCTCAACCATTGCTAACGATTTCGTTGAAATTTACTTTTTCAAGTTTTCACAGTTACTCCACCTTATATGCCATATCTGAGAACTGGAAAACTTCAGTTTTTCATCTTTACAGCATTCAAATTTACTTATTACTATGTTGATGTTCCATACAAATCAAAATTCCTGTGCTGAACTTGTTCAGGAATATACATAACATTGTCAGAATCTTATCGAAAAACAAGAGTACTGCTGCAATATGGAATCAATCTTAACAAAGTAAAAATAGCTTTTGACTCACAAAACTTTTTGGGTTCAAATTCTCTCCCTTGACTCGATTGGCAATCTAGATCTCACACTATGAAATTCTCATGCCTGCTTCTAAAAAAAAACATATATATTTAAAGACTTAGTCTTCAGACAAATAGCTTCATTTAGCAAATAAAGTAGCTATGGAAAATTAAAAAATATGGATGCATCTGAGCTCTGTCAAACACTCACAACACACACACACAAACACTTAGATTCAGATGTATTCGTTGGAAAAGATTTGACAAAATCAAGACAAACACGAGTTGCTATGCATTTACCACAAAACAAATTTAAAATGATGTTTAGAAACTAAATTTCCATTATCTAAGTAATAAAAAAAAAGTGTTTGCTTCAGGATTTACCTAAATAATTTGTTTCAACATGTCCATATTTTTAATGGAAAAAATTATTTTCCCAGGATGAAAGAAAGACCGTAATAATATGCCAGGCCAAAGGCCTTATAAAGGATAGGATTATTAAGCATACATTAACATGTCTTTAACGTTTTTTTCTTTAGAAAAACATCATCAATTTCTCTTCCAGTTACAAATGCATGCAAACATTATATTCTTGAAGAAACAAAAGCAAAAACAGTATTTTGCATAAGAGTTTAAAAAATTGCTTGTGATCTTATTCCACGACTAGTGTAAATAACTGTGTGTGCCTCATTAACAAAAGAACATGAAAATAAAGCAGTGGTCATAAACTGCCAGTTGTCAAAACCATAGTCTCACATATTCCTTTGTCATTTTTTTTTTTAATCAATAATATAGATTCGTAGTCTGTCATTTTTTTGTACATAATTCTTCAAACTTGAATCCCAATGCTTCTCCTATATATCTATTCTGAATTGAAAAAACTACTATTCATCTTTGTAACTTTATTTCTTTTCAAACAATTTTTGCATTCAATGTTTTCAATATGTTTGATTAAAAATAATATTTGGCAAGCTAATATTTTTAGATGTCCCTGCTAATCTTAAAATGAAATTCTCAATAACACAAGTATCTGGCAATAGTGCATTCAGAATGAGTAAGATAAATCAATAGACTCTCAGCAGTAAATTGAGCAATTAATCTGTACCAATAGATGTCTTTTCTTATTCAACATTTTCATAACTTATAAAGCCACTGTTCGTGCTTTGTTGATGCAGTTTTTCTAGTTCTTAAAAAAATTAGCATTGACAATTACACTATTATCCTCATTATTTTGTATGTTTTATTGCTTTCTTTTCACTTTTGGTGTTTCTTACCCAAGATTTTGTTTTACCTTTGTTCTCTTTTCTCACAGTGTGTGTTATCAAAGATAGTCTGGGAGGGAAATGTTTAGATCACACTCGGAATTGCGATTACAATCAACATTTTGTTTTAATTGGTTGAATTTATACAGGCATCATTACTTCAAAATGTGATCAAATGGAATAAAAACTTAAATAAATCATGTCCTCCTACATAAGGATTTGAAACACAATCAATTTCTCTTTTTCATGTTTTGCTCTACATAAAAAACAGGTTCTTCTTGTAAGGAAGCCCATTTATTGATGAACATCTTGATAAACCTCAGTAATTCCTACACTATGTTCTCAAAAAGCCAGAAGTCAACCCCAGTGGCAATTATTCTCCATTTCTTTTGTTTTACTTTTCTTTATTTGGAAAAAAAATGTTTAAGCAATGAGGTTAGGTTGGTGGAGGGGGCTTGGGGAAGGGTTGAAAAGAGGAGAAAATTTTAATAGATTGGGCCAATACAAATTATTTCATTTGAAAATTGATTTTTGTTTCCAATGTTTCTCATTCTTTTTCGTATGTATTTATTTTGGCTTTTCACAATTTTTTAAATATTAATAATAAATGTTCTGCAAAAGAGCAACCTTCTTGTTAAGTTTGTTTTCTTCATTCCATATGCCCTTGTACACAAAAATAGATGCAAAGCCACGCTCTAACACATTGTAAGCATGCACAAGCATACACAGGCAGTAATTGTCTAAGGCAAGGTTGTATTCGTTATCCAAAACAACGGCCATTCTGAATTCTGCAGCTGCTTCCGAAAACAGACCAAGCTCCATGTACGAATAGCCAAGAACGGAATGGAGGAATGGGATGTCTCTTGAATAAACCTCTCCCATCAGCTCCTTGGTGGCTTGCTCAGCATGGCGGAGTTTGCCAATCATTTTGTACGAAAGAACTAAAATATAGTAGGCAAGGACTGAGGTTGGCATGATGGCCTCTTCCTGTGCATCAACTTCTTCCTGGAGAGGTTCGGGAAGAGTGACACGCTCCAGTCCACCGTAGACGATGTGACTGGAGTACGGCCGGGGGAAGAACAAGGTCTCATCTAATTTAGGTTCCTCCTCTTCTTGTTTGCTCTTGAAGGAATCCTCAAGGTACATGATGGCGTCATCATAGTTGGCCTGACTGTACAGGAAGTTGGCATACTTCACGCACACGCTGGCATTGAGGTCTTCCTTCAAGGCCGCCTGCAAAGGAATAAAGAAAATTAAAGTTTATAAATTAACTAAAATGTAATGTCAAAACTTGATTGCACCTGCAAAAGTTAGAAATCCATCAGTGTACCGAAGGAAAAACTTGATTCAAATGCTTGAGAAAATTATTGTCCTTCAAATGGAGTGAATTCAAACACCTAAAGAAATCAGAGAAATATCTGAGCAAACATCAATATCATGAAAGATATTGAGAAGATAGATCATACATTGCATAGTATGTTGATCATGTAATCATGAGGAAGGCAAGAAACGACAATATAAAAACAAATATTGCTTTGGAAATTAGAGAGTAAAGTGCTGGAGGAAGCTTGAAGGATAGCTTGAAAAGAAATTCAGAAAGGGATATTACTACAAGGACCAAGGAGAGACTTGAATGCAGAGACTCATGACAATTATAGAATATAGTATGAGATGCCATTTACATTTGTCTAAACAGACATTTTATGTTGAAGAGACTTATATTAGGTCAAATATCCTTTCATGCCATTACTTATTCTAAATTTTCAAGTAAAACTGTATGCTGAAGCAAGTATTGTTTCAACAATGGAAATGTTTTCTTGCGTTTTGCTGTTTTTAGTGTAGCATTGTTAGCTTTTAAACTATGTCTGGGGGTTTTTCTTACTTGGAAGTATTGCTCAGCACAAAGAATCATTTCCAATTCACTGTCAATGTCCTCACAGATGCAAGCTTTCACATAACACATAGTGGCAAGGTTGCCAAGGGTGATGCACATTTCTGGAGCCAGCTCACCAT
Organism: Melibe bucephala; assembly: GCA_039654525.1. Lineage (NCBI taxonomy): Eukaryota > Metazoa > Mollusca > Gastropoda > Nudibranchia > Dendronotidae > Melibe > Melibe bucephala. The sequence goes on along the minus strand of JBCJKE010007682.1, from coordinate 8,311 downwards.
TGTGGATTTCTCTGTGAGGAAAGAAATTCATGGACATATGATTTATCATTGCACAGTTAGATTGAACTTTGTAGAAACAAAAACTTGATATGATAAGTGTCTAGATTTATAGAACCTTGCAAACAAGTACCAAGGATTAATATCCAATTCATTCTTTTGGTAACTACACAAAATTTCAAAGAAGCATTAGCAACATTAAAAGAACGTACAAAAGTCATGCTTAATAATATCATGCAAATTGTTTACAGAGAAATGCTTTGGAGAAATTCTACAGTGCTAATGCAGAGCGACATTTCTGAAAAAAAAAAATCAGGATTTTTCACCTAGTTGTCCTTTACACTAGCCATCTCTTTATTATTCTTGTGACAAAGACAAATATATATGCAGTTGAAGTGGTTCTTTTCAAAGTAGCATGTAAGTGGTGGCTCACACCTTCTTTGTAGAATGTTCTTCACCCTGTACTTAACATTTTAAATTTTGTAACGTACAATTGCACTGCCTAAGGAGCAAAGTTATCAATATTTAATTATGAATTTTTCATCTTTTTTTAAGACAAAGACAAAATTTGTTTTATCTATTTCAAATAAAGCACTCTGTGAATGGTTCATAAAATTACAACCTTTTAAAATTTATGTATATTTAAATAATCTACCAAAACATACCAAGCAAATAAAAAGCATAAAAAAAAAGTAAAGAAACCAGGTAAGGATCCCTTAAAATGTTTTTAAACGTACCTGAACACATCCAGACTCTCTTTATACGATTCAATAGCTTTGTCAACATCTCCCGCCATTGAATGCATTTGTCCAAGTTGATGTAATGTACTAACCAGATCCCCTGTGAATGAACATAAAGCATAAATTTAGCATGACATTTGGGGGAAGTTGAAATATAAAATCATAAAATATAAGATTTTTCATAATTTTAAAAATGCTACTTTTTCTTTTCGTCGCAATGTGAGAGGTGAAGAATGACTTTATAATTTTTTCCTCTTATACATGATTGTTTTAAATAAATCCTCTCAACATTTCTTATTTTTATTCATGTCAGAAAATCATTAAATCCTATTACCGTTAAAATTCCTAATGATTTGTTTGTGACATCTTCAATTCATTTTACTATGCATTATAATGCCAACTTTATAAAATTTTAAAAAGGGGAACAAGTGATTTTCATAGAAATTTGAGCGTCTTCTATGTTCCTGTGGAAATTTGTATGCCAGATTGATTTGTAATGCCTTAGTAAAGCAGAAGAAGGATCTTTTCTTAATGAAAAAGATATGCAATTTTTCCTCAGTTTATAACACTTAAAAAATAAATTTGCAAATATCTAGTGCAATACTACAGGCGGCATTGCGCAAATAGATACAAAAAATTAAATTAAAATGAGTATCTAAAAACTAAAGAATAATTCATAATTCCTCATTTATTTTTTTTTATAAAAACCGAAGTTAAACTAAATTTCTATAAACATAAAACACATAGTTACTTGCATTGGATCAAAGACTTCAGTTAAAATTTATAGAAATATATTTCTGAATTGATTTAACTTCATGCACCAAAGGCTCCATCGCTAAGATACTGAATAGAAGAACACTTTGCAAGTAGTTCCTAAATCTACCGAGGAACAATTTTAGCAGATTAAATTTTATGTCGAATGTGTCATTTAATTTAGGAAAAATGCATTGTTTCTCAAAACCTTTCATCAGAATTTTCACTCATCTTTGCTGCCATTTTCAACAGGTGTAGTAAAATTAAAAACTTGCAATAGTATCACATGATTGAGGCCACCTCAGTTTCATTTTTCTGATCTTTTACCCTGATCACTATCACTGTAGGCATAAACATAGCATTCGATAGAACAAATTCTTGAAGTGAATTCTCTGAAAATAATGAAGAGTAATTCTCATTTTACAAACATGCATTCTTTCTCCTTCTATTAACATACTTCTATATCATTAACATACTTGATATGTTTCAAGTTACCCATCTAAACAGTGGCCTCAGTGATATAGTGGTAAGTATCCCCACATGACAAGCAGAGGACATGGATATGATTCATCGCAGAAAAGAATATTTTTTCCTTATTTCTAAATTCATGTTGCTGCTTACATTCCTTCTTTTTTATTGTTTTTACTTCTTTGTTGTATGTAAGCCTACAGTGAAGATTTATTGAAATATATATCTATACATACACATATATATATATATATTATATATATATATATATATATATATATATATATCAATTACCCTTAATATCATCTTCCAGGACATCCTGAATATCCCTGGCCTGCTCCAAGTAGTGGACAGCATTCTGATATTGCTTCATGCTGATGTGAGCATCTGCAGACCTGCTCAATAGTTGGTTGTGAAGGGCCATGTCCAGGTTTTCTGAGCATGACGAGCTGGTCATTTCTTCCATCTTCTCAAAGGCCTCACTCTCCGTCGAAGAGGTGACCTGAAGAGAGAGAAAGTGTCCATTTAGATTTTACCAAATGTAATTCATATCTGTTTTCAGATAAAATTTTTAAAAGTTGGGCTAGATTTTTCATCATTATTGCTAATTTTTCCCACCTGTTCAAGACACGAAAAGAGAAAGTATCTGCACATCAATATTATCTTCTGCACTTCATTCTTCTCCTTCTCCATCTCTTCTTCTTGTCCTTTACATCCAAAGCAAATTTTGGTTTTATTCCGGTAATAGGATATTCAACGTCAAAGTCATCTTCTGTGTCAAGTCCATCCCATTGAACAGGAGCAATGACAAGGCTGAGCATGATTGTTTTAGTAGCATGATTGTTATTGTTCTTTATTGCCGTTCTCTCATGCAGGCCTCAGTTTTCATCTCATAAAAATCACTCATTTTTCATCTACATTCTTGTGTCTTCATTGAAAATTCTGCTTCCGATTGTTTGGATTGCATTGGTGATTTCTTTTTAAGCACTCTCTAGGATTCAAACATATAAGTAAAAAAAAAAAAGGGTATGTAATTGTCTTACTTAGCTGGTGATCCATTCTGATTAAAGAGATAAAATCAAATCGTCCAAGTTATCTGGACATCCATTCTGATTATGGAAATAACGTCAAATTATCCAAGTTATCTGGACATCCATTCTGATAATGGAAATGACGTCAAATTGTCCAAGTTATCTGGACATCCATTCTGATTATGGAAATAACGTCAAATTGTCCAAGTTATCTGGATATCCATTCTGATTATGGAAATAACGTCAAATTGTCCAAGTTATCTGGACATCCATTCTGATTATGGAGATAACATCAAATTGTCCGAGTTATCTGGAAATTCATTCTGATTATGGAGATGACGTCAAATTGTCCAAGTTATCTGGACATCCATTCTGATTATGCAGATGACATAACATCAAATTGTCCCACTAAGTTGGACATCAATCCAGATTTTGAAGATAACATTGAATCATCCTTATTAGCTGGAAATCCATTATCGAGATAGCATGAATAGCTGAATTCTGTCTCTGATTCTTTGCACCCAGTTCCAAGGCTTCTGGACATGGCGTGTCCCAATATTCGAGGTTATGTTGTATTGCATACATAGATACATAGAGCGTCTTCAATCAACCAGAATGTTTCTGGCTGCATACATTTATTTAAAAAGTGTAATTATATCTTAGTGTTTTATTTTAGGCTTATCCCTGCATAATGGCCCTTTTTGTCTACAGACTGGAACTCTTTTACCCACAAATGGCATACAATGAAGAATGGCATGTAAGGAAAACAGTTTGTAATAATTTTCCTCTGGATATAATGACAATATCCAGCAATAGTTAATCATCAATCTGCAGAAATAGCACAAATCACAATACCATGATGATTGTAATATTTACACTCCAATCAATACCGTTAAAAAATCCAGTATCTTTAGAAAAAAAAATAGAAAGTTTCAAAAGGAATTTTACAAAGAGATATAAAATGTTGTTTGATTTAATGACTATAATACACGTTTATATGACTTAAGAATCTTATCATCATTTTCATATATACATCTGCATCAACATTTAGAGCACCCTGTGTTGATCACAGACAAATGTTGAAATATTTGAAGATAGAATGCATGTCCCTAAAGCAAAATAAAATTATCTTTCAAAGTCATGAAGATATTAAGAGCAGAAGTAAGGGTTGATGGCAGGTTAATCATACATATAGTTTCATATGAAGATAATTATCTATATTTATTTAAAAATTGAAAAATTTTGATTTGAAGATCATGCTTCACTATTAACAAAATATTTTCTGGAAATATCAAAACACTTTTCTACCTACCTTGTCTCCAATATCTAGAGCTTCATTGTAGTAGATAAGGGCAGTCTTGTAGTCGTACTGTGCAAAGTAGCAGTCTCCGAGGATCTGCAAAATGCGCATGTGCTGCCTTTTCTCACCAACAGCAGACTCCTTCATGAAAGCTCTTCCAATCTCCAGGAATTTTATGGCCTTGTGGTACAGGTTGAGGACATTGTAGGTGTTTCCCAGGATATACAAGTTTTGACACACCAGCCAGAATTTATGCTGTTGGAGATCCGGTATTTTCTCGGCGTACAAATTCCAGAATGTTTCAAAAGCACGAGCACACATTGAAGCACATTTGTGGTAGGATTTAATTTTGTAATAAGTAATTCCTAAAAGTGACAGTAAAAGACTATGAAAGAATGTGTACATAGTAAGACCATGTGCATGTTTGACCATGTGAAGGGCCAGTTCAAAAACATGGGAAGCTCTTGGATAAACATGTAGCATGAAAGTTGACACACCCAACATGCACAACACATGAGCATTTTCAAGAACAGCATCTTTGCCATAAAAACCTGATGAGCGATGATAATCAAGTGCCTTTTCATACCATTCCAGAGCCTCTGTGTACTCTTTCTGTACAAAATGGCAATCGCCTAGTTTCCTCATTGCCATAGCCACGATATGTTTCTGGGACTCCTCGTTGTTTTCAAGGACCTCTAGAGCTTCACTGTAACACTTTACCGCTTCAGACACCCTCTTCATTTGCTCAGAGTCTTCTGTCGTTTCTGACGTGACTTTTTCGGGGGTTGAATTACCATTGTTCTCTTCATCTGACGCCTCTCTTTCAAAAAATTCACAAATAGCGGCAATAACTTTATCGTATAAAGCATCATCGTGAAGATCATCAGCATAAGCATTTCCCAGATCAATGAGTACAAGTGCTATCTCACGATGTGCTTCCAAGTCTTGAAGATCTTTGTATATGTTGAGTGCTTTCTCTAAATTTCTCATTCCATTGAAACGATTACCCTGTCTGTAACACAGAAGGCCAGTATTCTGAAGCAGCAAAGCATTGAAGCGAAGCAGCTTTACTGTTCCATCTTGGATCTCTTCTAAAATTTGAAGAATATCTTCATACAAGTTTTCAGCTTTTCCATATTCTTCTTTTTCAATCAGTTTCTGAGCAACACTCTGAAAAGCTTGAGCAACTGTCAGTCTCAAACTTTTCTCTGTCAGGGGCGAAAATCTCTCCTTCTGCATTGTTCCCTGATTTGCTGTTTCCTCCTGTGCTGAATTGGTACCATTTACCATCACTGTGTTAGCATTGCCATTTAAGCTATTATTATTATTATTATTGTTATTATTATTAGAATCATCTACTGTTTCAACAACAACTGATGTTTGTAAGTTAGTTTGAGCTTTTGGGGTAACTTCCTCCCCATTTCTGATGATGCAAGGACCATCAACTATTCCACCAAAGGATATGGTATCAGGGATGATCTCTGTAACCCCTTTCACCACAAAGTTACTTCTCTTCTCTAAGAAAAAATCCCATCCTGCCGTGTCCACATCACTGGAAGCAAGTTCATACATAAGAGAGTATTCTTTCACCTGTGTATCAGTCCGTGATTTTTCATTCACCTGAGCAAGATTAAATGTTTCCACTGTCATAACTTCTTCCTCTTCTTCTTCTTCCTCTTCCTCTTCCTTGCCACTACTTCTAGCCTCTCTGGCTAAATCCATATCAGTCTCTTCTGAGATTGTGTCATACTCCATCTTTCCATCAGACTGTGCTTTAGGAATTTCATTCATATTATAAATCTCTGTCATTATCTCTTTCACATTTTTGTTCAAAAGCCTTCGGTGACAATAGTGTTGAATTCTTTTGAACCAATTGACGTTGGTGTTGGGAGTGTGTCCAAACTGCGAGGGCACATCATGAAGACTTTCAATGCTGAATGCATGGTTCATGTATCCAGACTGATAGGGGCGAGGTCCACTTGTCTGATGTGATGAAGACAGAGGGAAGCGAGACACAGGTGTAAGGGGTGTTTTAGCGTGAAGCTTGTTGGCAAAATGGTTGGGATCTACTAGTCTCCAATCTTCGTTCATCCAGTTGGAAAGCGTGCGACCCAATACATCTGTCAAGGATTGGCTTCGAGATTCCGCAAATTTGATTTGTGAATTGTACCACTCAACACTCTGATTGTTGGTCTCTTTGATTAACTCTTCATTGCACATATCGACAATCTCACTCAAAAGAGTGGAGGCATGAACACACAACCAAAACCATTCCAGAGGACTCTGCCTGAAAGCCCGACTTTTGCGTGTGCATACTTCAGCAAGGCCAAGATAAGCTTCGATGAGCATGCGGCCATTTCCTTCAGATTTCTCCTGCATGATGGTGGTGCTTTGTAGAAACTGCTGCTCAGCATCATTCAGTCGGAGCTCCTCGAGACTGGTCTGGGCTTTGTGAAGTAAGCTTTGAGCATCCCAGTGCTCATCAGCATCTCCCTCATTATTCTGTTGCAAGCAAAGAGAAATATAATAGGTAAGAATTTTATATTTGGGCAATTCAACAACAAAATAAAAATGTTAAATTATCAGTATCGGTATTTCTATTGCTTCTTTATGTCTCATGATCAGGCTGAAATTAAAAATAAAGATAACAACAGGTCATAAAAAGCTTCTTCCTGTAAAAATTTCTCAGACTGGAAAAGACAGCAAAATGTTTTCAAAAAGTAGTGAATTTTTTTTGTAAATAAAAATGATTCCATTTTGCGTGGGTATTACCCTTCATTTGGCAATACAAGTACATTAATATTATGTATGTAACATTTGGCGAGATAATATACAAATTCATAATTCAGATGCAATGAACACTTTTCAACTTATAGTTAGCCATTCGCACTTAGCCCTGTTCGATACATTGCTATTCATTGAAGAGAAAAAAGGTGTGCCATGACACTGGATCCTGATTGTCAGCTGGCTGAAGTCTATTGTGTATCCCTGAAGGTAAAACCAAGAAGGATCTAGAATTTCACATGAACAGAATTAAACGCAAGCATCTGTCCATTTCTTTTTATTTTGCTTGTTTTGCTTCCTTTTTTATCAGTTTTAGCAGCCTTTTTAAATCCAGCCTAAAGAAAAAACAAATCATTTCAGAGTTGGAGAGAATTATACAAATACTGCACTCCTCACCAATAATAGCCCGCCACCCCCCAAAATGGCTGGGGCAGTTCATTTCCCTTGATCTTTAGGGGGGAGGAGAGGAACAGAAAGGGGAATGAGAGATATAGATACTAGGTCCCTCTAGATAAGTCACAGATGACTTAAAACAATGTGTTGCATTTTGTGCCAATACGCTCCAACGATTTGAGGAAGGCCAGTCTATAAAGGTGGAAAACATCGTTACTGGTGATGAAACATGGTTTCCCTGAAACTAGTCTTCAATCCAAAGTGTGGCTCTCTCCTGATGAATCACCATCGTTGAAATTCCAAAGAGCCCACAGTGTCGGACGAAGGTACAGTTACCTCAGACTGGTATGTAAATCAGTACATATAAGAAAACTGGAGGAACGTCGTCCACGGACAGGCACAAGAGGCTTAATGAATGTGGCACCATGACAATGCCAGTAAGCAGTGCGAACACAGCAAGTACAACAATGTAGCATTTGACTGAAAATAACGTTCAGATTTTTACCCATCCTCCGTATTCTCCCGATCGACCTAGTCCCCTGTGACTTCTTTCAGTTCCCTTTCGTGAAAGAAAACATCCTCAGAATCAAGCTCCAAGAGAACGCCGTCAAGATGTTTGAGAATGAAATATCGACCATACCAACGGGAATGGAGCAGAAGTGCATACACGCTGAATGAGAGTACTTCGAAAGACCGTGAACATTTGAAGGTAATCAGACAAACACATGCGCACAAAGTGAGGTAGTCAGAGAGAAAGAGAGAACGAGCGAGCGAGCGAGAGAGAGAGAGAGAGAGAGAGAGAGAGAGAGAGAGAGAGAGAGAGAGAGAGAGAGAGAGAGAGAGAG
>JBCJKE010007572.1:0-12816 GCA_039654525.1 Melibe bucephala | reverse complement strand
AAAAGAACTAAACTTACAAAACAAAACCAAAAATGACTTCCCTATACAAAAAAAAAATAAACGTATATATACATTACATAGATTTCTATAAATCACTAGCAACGTGTTTCAACTGCCTAAGCACCAAATTTTTCAAAAATCACTTTTTGAGCCTTTCGTATAGCTCACCCTTTAATACACATTTAGTTAAAATGTGGGTTTAAAACAATATTGCAAAGTGTATTAATCTTGTAATAAATCATCTGCCTAAGATGAAGAAAATGAAGAAATGAAATAGTTTTTGCTTCTCCTGTAAAATTTGACTTCATCCTGCACTTAGGGGTTGAATCACGTCGCTAACCATATACAGTATATAACAGCACAAACTGGACTTTTTTCATGGTTCCGTTATATCAGAGTGCTGTTATAACAGAGAACATTATATTATTTAAAGCGACTAAATCGTCTAGAGAAATATCCAGATTTTCAATTGAATTTGGGTTTTTTCAACTTCCTCGATAATAGTGACCTTCTGTACTAGACTAGGGCACTTGCGCTTCCAATTCCTGACACTGACACCTTTTGAAGTTGAAGCCATTTTAAATTGAACTTCTATGAATTGAACATAACGTAGAAGTGGCAGTGCAGATGTAGAATGGGATCTGTTGATAGATCATTTCGAGCACCCATGTGTTTGACAGCTAACCCAAAAGCAAAGTGATAGGTTTGGACTGGATGCAACACATTAAGTAAATCCACACTTTCTTGAGCAGATCTAGATTGATTGACATACACACAACTAATCGTAAGCCCTCTCCTAAAAATAGATCTGGTCAGTGGCGATTGCATACACTATATATACTTTATATGTAGGCGAAGCCAATGAACGCTCTAGACAAATTATGATGGATTGAGTCAAGAACACAAGATCTCTCGTACATAGATTAGATCTACATGCCGACACATTAAAGTAAATCATACAAGGCGATGGGCTGTCTTATAGTCAAGTAGAGAGACTGAAGTGGGATCTAGGAAGGGGGTGGTGGGGGAGGGCGCTCTAGTTCCTGGGGTAGGTCCGTCCCTACCTACCAGTAGTACCAGTACCAGTATAGTGCAAGTAGTGCGGATGGTATAATGAATGGCTGCAGCTATTCGGACTCAAGTCCAAATAGCCATGGGAGCTATTCGAGGCTGTTCGTGACACGTGAGCCATCAGGAAGTTGGTGGCAGTGGAGGGACGGGGGTGGAGGGAGGGGGTGGAAGTAAGGTGGTGGTGGTGGTGGGAAGGAGATGAGTGCTGTATAGAGTATTTAGGTTACTAAAAATAAAGAGAAAGGAAAAAGGGACCAGCTAAAGCATGTCGACAATACATGTATAAAAGTAAATGTCTATGTAGCACAAAACTTGGAGAGTTATTGAAATATACGTCAGCCACTCTACTGGTACTTAAAAGTAGGAGTTCGGAGGTAGACATGATGCCAGAGGGGAGGGTGACCAGTAGTTAGTTTCCAATTCCACTGTATTAAGTGTCGTAACACATGAGACAGAGCACTGACCGTGCGACAACACACAGGTGCTAATGAGATCAAAGCTAATTTCACAAAAGAGAAGCGAAACATGATGTTTCACATCAAAGCACTAAAATTAAATAATAGACGCCCTTGTCCCATCTAGTCTTCCCGGTAACCACTCATGTGATTGTTGGAGTCCCAAGCAGCCAACACAGACCCAGCGCAATGTGTGACTCCAGTCCGAATAGCCACAGGAGACTATTCGGACTCGAGTCCGAATAGCCACTTCGATAATGAATGGAGGGTGGGGGGCAGGAAAGGGAAGGAACAGAGCGCCCATATCGGTAAGGTCATACAGAGTCAGAGCAGAGTAGTGTCGGTAGTGTGTGATGACCATGTGCGTACACCATACACCACACTGTGGACTGACTTGGAAGGCATTTTTGTTGGCTGAGGGTTGCACAAACAATTTGTAAGTGGTCACTGCCTGTAATGAAGCCTACCTAGTGTGCCGTTATAAAAGAAAGAAAAGTCGTAAGTGCTGTTACACCAGTGAATTTTTATTGTTGTTTAATAGAAGAAAAAGGGGGCGTGAAGAAAGTGCCGTTATACCAGGAGGTCCCATTAAAGCTCTAGCCGTTATATATATATGGACTGGACTGCATACATTATTATATATTATAAATAAAGATCTATATATATAGATACATATACTAAGATCGAGATCTTGATTGTAGATCTGCATCTAGATGGCTAGGAAAACGAAAAGGTGTTGCCTGAACATGGAAACCTTCAATTCCCTTTGCGGGTTAAAAAACAAAAGACAAATTTCCCTTACTTAGCGAATTGAATTAATATTAAATTAAAATAAAATAAAGTGGAATTAAATTTTTTCTAAATTCTAGATCTTAATTTTGACCTAGAATAGATCTATAGCGATGAGCATAATAATCAAATATTGACTAGTTTGGTTGTTACCCTTAACTCCACACCTACTACACTTACTACAGTATAGCACAGTAAATTGTTTGCAACTGTTTAAGAGTCATTTTTTGTAACTGTTTAAGAGTCATTGGAGTGTGGACTGGATGACAACAAGAAAGATCTCGGCCTACCCATTTAGGTTTATATCGATGTCTTCGATGACAAAGACTTATCAAGTCTCGTGACACTGACAAAAATGCTTGTCTTCCTGAATTCAGCATTCTAATTTCGTGACAAAATTGTCACTCAATTCGAACTTGGATTGTGAAAATCAACTCAAGTTACTACAGATCGAACATAATTTCTGGGTCTCAGCAAACTTCAATGTGATGTGCGGCATGAGGTCATGAACTTAAGGTTGACGCCCACACCATTTTTCCTGTCAACGGACATTTACGGGAAAACTGAAGACAACTTTCGTTTTCGCGTCGCCGATGGATATGTTCGATTCACAGACAAAATATTAACGATAATACAAAACAACACATAAGATACGCCTGTGCATTTAACAGCTCACGTATATCTTAGTCCTTAACAATGCCTAAAAATGCAAATAATTCCACAAAGCATTCAAACATCAGTCCTTAACAATGCCTACAAATAACACCACAAAATAAAACAAAAACAAATTCCCACAACGCCTATATTCATGATCTCAGACACCCTTAAAAACCAAATCAGTCTCAAACTAAAAAAAATTCGTTTTTGAACACACGAAAGAAAGGCTCATTATTCTTTCCCACTTATGCAAATGGTGAAAAAAAAAACAAACCCCAACAACATCAAAAAAAAAAAAACAACAAAAAAAAAAAAACAAAAAAACACAAAAAACCACCAAAAAAACCCCCACACAAACAAAAAAACAAACAAAAACAAAAACAAAAACAAAAACAAAAAACAACAACCAACAACAAAAAACAACAACAAAAATACAAACAAATAAAAACAAAAACAAAACAAAACAAAACAAACGATGACTGTGAACTATTTCAAAACGATCTAGGTACCATGCAGTCATGAGTAAATAAGTATATTATGTAGAAAATTGAATTCCAGCAAGAAAAGATGTTAAGAGGGCTACTTAAAACGACAAGCGGAAGAAAAAGAATAACACCAAAATACCACATACACAAGAAACTAATGAAGACTCACCATGCAAAGTACATTGCATTGTAATAGGGAAACAATATAAAATAGATAAAATAAAAAGTCTCCACTATAAAGGCCAAACAAAGCAATGGATTTGGGGGTTTAAACCCTTCGTCAGACAACACTAAGTGTGTTGAAATTTATTTATGTGGACATGTCAACTCATTGATGTTCGTAAACTGACAGGATGTTGTAGTGCAACACCATCAGTAAGTATGTATTTTGCGTAAATTTTGACGATTAGGCAGCAATCGCTTTGATACGCTTAGACAAGTATTCTAAGAGGAATATTGCTCACTTTATCTGAGTCAACCAGTACCTAAATAGGGAAAGAAGGAAAGGTATGTTGACAAGAATATTCAGTTAATCAAAGATTATGTATAGATCTAGCTATAGAACTACATAATCTTTTTTTGATCTGAGTTTGTCAGCAATTTTAGTGTCTATATTTATGAAGTCTGAGAAGAATTCTTACGGTATTTTACGGCAATTAATGATTTATTACGGTAAATGCGTCTAGGCGATTAGCTTACGCATGTCAAAAGGGGTTGTTCCGGCGAAGCATTCTTGGCCTTTAGTGATTTTTGTTGACACATCCTGTCTTGCAAAGACTGAGGGAAATTAGATAGGAAAAAATAACGAGTTCGACTTATCAGGAGCCAAAGTCTTTCCATTAGATGTGGGAGGCAAGATTCATTCTAGAGAACATCTACCTGAGAAAGATTCTTACTTTGGATACAATTATTCCAAGATTTCCACATTATAAACAACCTCAATGAGAAACTGCAGTTGTCAAAGTCAGTAGATCTAGATCTAGATCTAGTAGAAGGTTCAGTGATCTACAGACATGATTTGATAGGTAGGTGAGGAGTTGATTGTAATCTAGACCTAGAATGGACAACCAGGCTAGCTTTTGGACCGAAAAAGAGAAAGGTCCATTGAAAGTACTCATTTTAGATCGTTTGCATCGAATATATCTAGATCTAGAGCTAGGTCTAGATTTATATATTTCCAAATCTGCCGTTCAACTCCTGACTGAAGATCTTCAGAAGCTCAACTCCTGACTCCATTTATTCAATGATGATTCAATGTTCATTTTGTGTATCAAAATATTGAGTACCCCTTTTAAGTGTACTTTGTATCATCACATCTTTGCTATGAGGAAACTAAGTGAACAAGCCCCCAAGGATTGCTTTGCTGCAAAATGCTCTTTTGAGTCAAAATCCTTTTTCTCTAATAATTTAATAATAATCTAATAATTTGAATCTAATAGAGGGAGGTTGAGAATTTATTATTTGGTACCGATATTCTCAGCTCGCCCACACCACTGTCTCAAAATCAATCCCACAACGGCTGCTGAAAGACAAGAGACATGTTGACAGGGAATAGCCGCTGAATCGCAATAATAGCATTTTAATGAGGCTAGTCTGAATTTTAATTTAATGCTACTGACCCAGAAGTGTTGCTAATGAAAAAGAGGGTCATCAATCACTTGCTTGATATTGAAGCTCTGAAAATGATTTGAAGCTAAGGTTTTCATTTTTCACTTATCTATAAAATAGAATTAGAAGTACCCAGGCACATGACACGTCTTCTCTCAACAAAGGTTGAGGTGGAAAGACAATGGCCATGCAAATGATTCGCGGACCAGCCTAGACCAAAAGTAGGTCAGGTTACCTCACCAAAGACAAAAACCTAGCTGGGCTGAGAAAAATAACAGCGTTCATTGTTAGTCTTTTCAATTGTTTCTTGATTCATTGCTTGAAGGTGGTCAGTGGTTGAAAATCCTCCTCTGAATCCGAATCCTGCTGTTCTTTTGGCTGGTTTTGATCCAAAAAGGGGTTCCGTCCTATTTTGCATCATTAATGCCCATGATACCCATTATGATGCAACATTAGAGATTTTAAAAACAAACAAAAAAATATCAGACTGGTGGAAATGAGGCATGATGGCTCTCTATGCCAAAAAAGACAAAGGTTGAGGTGGAAAGACATCAGATGAATAACTCTAGATGCAGCTCTCACCAGTTTTTCATTTTTGATTCTTTTTCAATGCTCAGAAGTTATTCAGCTTATATTATATATATATATTATTTTATGTTACACTCTAGAATGTTTGAGCAATGATTATTAATGTTTTGACAAAAAGCCTAAATTGTGCTGTCTTTTAAAAAAAATGGAAGACAAAATGATGACTTACTTGACTTAGAGCCTTCAGCTGGCAGAGTCATCTGATTTCACAGCTTCGACAGTTCTCCTTATAATACTTTGTAAAAGTTTTATCCAGTTTGGTCTATTCTGCGTGAAGTCTCTTAGTCTTTCTAAATCTTTCCTTGATATTAGTTGAATTGTGTTGTAGTCTAGTCTTTTCATGACAAAATTAATACAATTATAAATATATTTTTATATTTAATTATATCCAGAAATTGAGTCATATGTTTGAGAAAGTCTTGATCAAGCTTGGACCTTACTTACTACAAATAGATCTTTTAGAGAGCATATATATATATACTCTGTACAATGTCATTGCATGACACAGTTTGATACCCAATTTATTAATTTTTTTCTTTTTTTTTGCCATTCTGATTTACATTGAGCTCTTATATCCTTTATTGATCTTTTGAATTTTTCAGCTTAGATGCTTTCTCCCAGCCCATGATATGGATAGCAAAAAAGTGAATAAGCCCTTTTATGCCTTACCGGAGAAGATTCCTACAAGTGCTCAAATTGTCAATGCTGCTCGTTCGTCTTTACGCACTTTTGACACCCGCCGACCTAACACACCAAGGGATGAGCAGAGACACTTGTTTCCATCATCCACCAACAGAGCTCCAGAGTCTCGTCCTCCGAGTGCATTTAGGTAAATATTCTAATGGAAGCTTGAGTGATCCAGATGTAAATTCTTTTCTTTCTTTTTTTTTTTTCTTTTTTTTTTTTTATCTCTTTTTCTTTTTTCTTTCTTTTAATTTTTTTCTTTTTTTCAGAAAATAAAATTGATATAATTGCAGCTCAAGGTAACCAAACAGGAACTTTTCATCAACCAGTCTCATACTGTTTTATGTGTATGTTCTTGATATTTTTTTTGTATACCTTATATATATATATGTTATACAACATATATTTCTTTCTTGATTAACCCTTTCAGTGCCATAAGGCTATATATTGTGGTGAGCCTGACTTTACTCTTTGACTACAATTTGTCCATATATCGGGATGAGCATGAACATGCTCATCTCGATATATATGGGCTAATTGTAGTCAAAGAGTTAAATCAGGCTCTTGCCTAATATGGGCCTACAGCAGTCTAGTATTTAAGTCATGCTCGCAATAATATATCATTGATTGGCACTGAAAGGGTTAAACATATATACATGTACAACAAAATCCTTGATGTACTGCATAAATGGAGTGTTCCTGCTTGATTGTTGTGACTAAAACTACTTTTATCTGGAAAGATCCAGTTTCTTGGTGGTCTATTTCATATATCAATGATGTCAAGTACTAAGCGGTCATGTCTGGATCGCTGGGTTTCTCCATAAATAGCTTAGACATGCTAATAGCATGAATAAAAGATGAACTTGATCGGTTTGATCTAATCTACTTTGAAGTATTTCAATTTGATGATGTCGTCTGCTAATTTTACACAGTAAAGAATGGGTGTTATTCAGATGTCTAAGCTGGACTTAGCTGGTTTGTGCCCAACTACATGATATGTCAATGTCTCAAAAAATGTACATGTTTTCAAGCTGGTCTTCAATTTGTCTTCCTTTTTTACAGCCTAAATTCCAGACACTTTGATGGTCCGGATTCTCGTCCAGTCTCGGGAACAAGATTGTCTCCTTTGGATCATGTTAGTACTATTCTCGCTTTCTGTTTTTGTATGATTTTGGTCTGCATATTTTATCAGTATAAATGTACGTGATGTATCACATCAGATGGAAAGTGCGATACAGAAATTAAAAGAAGAATTGCAATTGCAAAAGACAGTTTCAGAAAAATTAGCCCTATCTTAAAAAATAGAAATATCTCAAAGGAAAACAAAATATAGTGCTGTATGGCTGTGAGTGCTGGAATATATCAACAAGTATTAGAAAATGATTAGAAGCAACAGAAATGTGTTTTTGTAAGGAGAATGTTAAGAATCTCATGGCAAGATAAGAAGAGTAATAAAGCAGTACTAGAAGAAGCAGGGTTAAAGAGAACTTTAATGAAGATGATCGGGGAAAGACAGCTAAAGTTTTTAGGCCATATAAATAGGCACCAAGATCTTGAAAATTTAGCCCTTAGTGGAGAAATTGAAGGGAAAAGGAGTCGAGGTCGACAAAGAAAAACATATTTACAGAGCTTTTATTACTGGATGGCTAATAAAACTACGAATAATGAAAATAATATGATCTTTTTGAGATTGTCTGAAGACAGAAGTAAATAGCGTGCCATGATCACCGATGTCTGTTTCAGACCTTGTACTTGAAGAAGAAGAAACGTACTTAATATCTATTGTATCTGTATGTGAGTGTGCATGAAAGTAATTTTGGAATCATAATATTAAAAGGTATTATAAACACAAGTATGTTCAATTTTCTGATTCTATAATTCTACTTTGTTCCTCTCACATGTACAGTCAATACATACTCCTTTTCACCATTCCTCCACCACCACCCCCCACAAACAACTCCCTGATCACTGTCTGGTATAGGAATCTATTTGTGTCCTTAAATTCAATTCAAGATTAAATTGCTTAAATAAACAGAGTCATTTTAATGTGTTTTGTACTTGTTTTCCTTACAGCCACCCAAGTCAGTGGGCCCAGCAGACCTTGAAAATATCCTTGTTCCCCGCCCTCCATCAGAGTCTAACAAGTCTGGGACAAGAAGGGGCTCCGCCAACCGGGCCAAGGGTGTCTCAGCTATCAGTCAGGATGGGTTGGAAGGGTTAGGGCCACATTCCCCATCAAGACCTCCTTTTGGAGAAAATGGTAGGTCGTACCATAAATCAAATGTACCACTATCAGAGTTGGGGTAGGGAAGTTAAGCACACCTCTTCAAATATAATATACATGTATTGTCATTGTCATAGTCTAACTGTCAACTTTGTTGAACAGCAATTTTACTGGAGGGACAGAAAACTTTTTTATTTGCTGACCACTTTTTAGTCCATTGAGGAACCAAATTAAAACTGTACACTGTTTGCCCCTATAACAAAATGGGATAAATTTAAATCACTGCAAATCTGCTCAGTCCACACAATATTACATATTATTCATAGTTGACGTCCATACAATGGTAAAAAATTTTACCAAAATATTTTCAAAATTTTTTTGAAAATTTTTTACAATATTCAAAATATTTTGGTCAAACAAGATATCAAACAAGGACCTACTCAAAATGACATGCATGGAGCCACTAGCCACAACAATAAAGAAACAAAGCCTGAAATGGTTAGGACATGCAGAATAGAACCCTCAGTGCTCCCAAAGACTGTATTCTGATGGATACCCGAAGGACAAGGGAAGAAAGGCTGTCCGATAGAAACTTGGGGGAGAACAGTAGAAAGAGAAATTAAACAACAAGGGTGGACATGGGGAGAGGTAGGAAAGGAAGCAGAAGATAGGGATCTTTGGCGCTCCCATGTATCAGCCTTATGTGTCACTGTACACGGCAGAGGATAAGTAAGTAAGTAAAATAATTTTCAGAGCTGACACAGAGGTTACTAGTACAAGTGCTACAACTTGACAATTAGATTACAACGTTAGTCCACGCCTCACAGATCATGGCAATGAGCACCTGTGTCAAAGATCATACAGCCCTTTGATGTGTGGCCTACATGGCCTACAACATCACCAAACGTGTCCACATGGTGACGTAACAGTCTTGAGATGTGAAACTTGGCCTCGGCCAGACTGAACTTATACTGCAGTGTTAGTACTAGAACTTATACAACAGTGTTAGTACTAGAGCTTATACTGCAGTGTTAGTACTAGAACTTATACTGCAGTGTTAGTACTAGAACTTATACTGCAGTGTTAGTACTAGAACTTATACTGCAGTGTTAGTACTAGTAATAAGCTCATAAACATACCCTACTTAATATAGTAGTCATATTTTACTTTTCTTTTACTTTTTCTTTCAGGCTGTGTCCATCCATTGTTGGATGTAGCCCTTTGCTGATGACTTCCAGTAATCCTTGTCTTCTCTCTCCATCTAGTGTTCTCCTTCTATTATGTCATCTGTCCATCTTCTTTGTGGTCTTGTTTTTATTCTTTTACCCCAATTTAGTTTCCATTCAGGCATTTTTTACTCCATCTGTTGTCCTCTCATCTTGCCACATGTCCTGCGCATGCCCATTTTTGTTTTATTATGCATATTTTAATGTCTAAAATTTTTTTTTTGTGTCTTATCGTCTCTCATAGTATCCTATCACTTATCTTAAAATTCGTCATTTTTCTTTCCTTGGCCCTTTGGGTTGTCTTTAATTTCTTGAGGGTGTTTTTGTGATGGACCATGTCTGATATATACATACTAGTGTCGGTAATATGCATTGATTGCATATTCTTCTCTTTAGTACTGTTGGCAATTGTCTTGCAGTATTTCTTTATTTTTACCTTAGCAACTCAATCTGATCCTTATTTCTTGTTTTGTTGTGTTTTTCTCAATAAGTTGTCTAGCCCTGATACTTGTGCTTTTGGACTTTCTCTATTATGTTACTTTCTATCATTATATTTTCATCATTTTTTTTATTTGGTCGTATATTTTGACTTTCCTCTCAGTATTTTTAAACCTACTATTTTGCTCTTCTTGTTTATGCTAATTAATTGTTTTTCCATTTGCTTTGAGTTTTCCGTGAATAATGCGGCATCATCAGTAAATCACATCTTAGTCATTTCTTCTCTATCATTTCTCGTCCATCATTATTAATTTTGCCTTCTTAAGTATTTCTTTGACTACCACATTGAATAGTATAGTTAGGGGGATATAGGGTCTCCTTGTCTCACCCTTTTTTTCATTTTTTATTTTATCTGATGTTTGTCCACCTGGGTGAATTCTTTCTGTAGCGTTTGTATAATAATATATGCTTTTGAGATCTCATGGATTTTGATATTTCTCAGGGCCTTGAAAGGGCAAAATACTCGATATTTACTGTTTTTGACTAAATGTACTGATATTGGTGTAGCAGTATACTCAGCATGATATGCTAAACAAAGCACATCTAAAAATATTTTCTTTAGCTTTTTTTTCCTTATGAACTACATGATCAATTGCCATGGTGGTAATTTTTTTTTTTTTGTGCCAATTTGTCAAAAAGGAAAAAACACAGAACGAAAAACAAAACCAAACCAAAACAAAAAACAAAGAAAAAACAAACCGAAAGACAGAGAATCATTGTCCCCTGCATTACCATATCATTATTATAAGATGCTGAGAGTGGATGAAAGAGGAGGGCAAGGAGGCAATCTTCTGCCTATACTTTATGCATAGAAGTGTTTTATATATTCAAACATGACAATAACAATTTCACTCTATCATTACTTAACACACATTTACCTTATGAACAAAATGTCGAAAGAATTTCATTCTCCACCTTTATATTACTCACAGTTGCATTATACCTATTTATGACAATAGACGCTGGCTGTCTAGCATTTATCAAATTTTACAACTTGAAAATTATCTCCAGCCGTTGCAGATTATCTAGCCAGCCCTGGGGACCAGGTGCCAGATTTGCCAGGTCGAGCCCCCCCAGGGGTGCCCTTACCATCTAGTGCTGGAAGTGACACACGTTCAGGTAGTGCAGGGAGCCGAAAATCCAGTGCTGGAAAATCTAGTCGAACAAGTAGGTGGCTTTGTGTTTTTCTGGTTTACTCCATGGTTATTTCCTCTTTTATGTATATATATTTTTTTAATGTTTCATCTATATGAATGTCACAGGTTATTGTTTTTCTTTTTCTTTTTGCTTGCTGGTCTTGTAATTTTATGGTTTAGGTAATATCAGATACTATCTTATGTCTTTTGGAATGAAGTAAAGTAATCTCATGTTTCTATATACCCATTTTTATACATTTCGTTTTTCTTAGGTTGCTTTATTTTGGACAACTTTTCATAATTAAGAAAAAAAATTTACCTTTTAAAATTATTTCTAGGCTAAATAGCATTGAGTTAATTGATTTTATTTTCGCTTAAATAGTGTTTCCTTTATAACCAAAGTTCTCTTTGTTTTATAACAGGCAGCGCTGGTAAACGGGATCCTGAAGAAATTGAAGATACATATGCCTCTGAGATCGAACCTCTAGTCACAGAAATGTCCAATATGACTAAAAGTAAGTTCTCATGTTTTACATAGAAGTTGACTGTTCAAAAAAAGACATTATCATTGATGGATAAATTTGTAAGATTGAAATGGAGGTTTTGTTTGTAGGATTGATTTTTTTCTTTTCTTTTCTCTTAGATCATGATGCCACATCTGCAAAATTCAATCTTTATTAAGATTATGATATTTGTTTCTTACGAAGTCTTGTTTTTCTTCCTTGCTTTCTTTTTTCTTTCTTTGTGGTTTTCTTGTTGTTTTTTCGGGTTTTTTGTTTTTTTGTTTGTTTGGTTTTTTGTTTTGTTTTGTTTTTCTTTTTGTCTTTTGGTTTGTTTTTTGTTGTTTTTATTTGTTTGGTTTTTTGTTGTTTTTATTTGTTTTGTTTTTTGTTGTTTTTATTTCTTTTGTTTTTTTCTTTTTTGGTTGGTGTGGGGGGAGGGGGGCTAACCCGAAGAAATGTGGCAGAAATTCTTTTGTTTGAAATGAACAAGCGATGCTGATTAATCAAAATTAGAAGGGAAATGTGCATAAACAAATCTTGAAGGTTGCATGAGAAAAAGTATGACTTCATGTAGTTTTATTGTTCTTTTGCAGAAAAAGACTGTGGCAGAATTCATGAATTGGCAGGACAACTCTATTCAGCCTTGGAAAGTCATAACTGCCTAACAAAGCAGTTTGCTCATCGATCTCATATCCTCAAGATTATCTTCAAGTTATTAGATGTTGATGAGCCTAGGGTCTTACTCCGTTTAGCTCGTCTTATTTTGGCAGTAAGGAAAATTGATTTTTTTTTTTAATTAAAAAACAACAACCCAATAATCAAATTGAAAACAAAACAAAGTAAAAAAAAAAACAATAATAAATTTTTAAAACCCAATGCCCCAAAACCCCCC
>JBCJKE010007350.1:0-12826 GCA_039654525.1 Melibe bucephala | reverse complement strand
ATAATAATAATAATAATAATAATAATAATAATAATAATAATAATAATGATGATAATAATAATAATAATAATAATAAGTAGCAGTAAAGATGACATAAATCAAGCAAGCTCGATATGCCATGATGCAAAAAGCCCAAAGCCATCTTGATGTAGTTAGCAAATTATACACATCTAAGAAATGCATGCATGATTTTTTTTCTTTTAAATGTTGCAGTCTTTACTGAGAAATCCCATCGCAGTTACCATAGAGTATATTATAATATAATAATAAGTGTGTAATGTATAGTATAGTTGATATATTCATAAAAGAAGATATAATAAAATGTACACTTTTGCTTCACAATACCAAGCAGATACAAGGTGAAATATATATTGAACAATAATAGCAATAATAATAAAGAATAACAAATTTGGCACAATATGAAAAAGATTAGGCAACAATGATACTCCACAATACAGACCAATATCAAAGTATAAAATAAAAGATGTGCAGTAATAATAAAATTTTACACACATGTAAGCTCTACGATTAAATCCACTCAATGATAAAGGAACTGCTAATGGATGAACAGACATACAATATAAACTTAAAATCCTGTTACTCCTCTAACCTAGCCTTCAAATCTTAATCAAACCTCTTCCTACTAGATCTACATATCTCATAGAAAAAATGAAATAAAATGAGAATTCTGTTTGAAGGCTATCTCCAGGCAGACAGTCTTAGTTTATGGGTTCTATTACACTGGCTTACATAAAACAAGAATTATGTTTACAGTTATAATTCCAGTTGAGTAATTGCAGTCCCATACAAATGAAAAGAGAATCTTCAAATGGGCTCTTCACCAAAGTCCTAACAGGATCTTTACTTTTACCAAGTATGATAATATTAAGGCAACAAACAAAAAACCCCAACAACAAACAACCCTCAACATTATAATATTACAACAGATGCATTTTAACTCTTTAACTATAAAATATGCTACATTCATACAAGAGAAGTCATACAAGGCTATGTTTGAATAAGATAAGATAGGCTATGCAGTTGTATAGACACTTGTCCTAAACTATGTGCACTAATGCTAATTCTTTAGTATTTCCCCATGATGTCTACCTCTCTTTTCCAGATTGCCTTATCTTGAGCCAAACCTTTTAGTTCTAGAAGGTCTTTCAGTTACATGAGCTCTAGCAGTAATGTGAGTTCTTTCTCCGGTGAGTGACTTGTTCTGTTGTTTCTAGGACATGTTTCATATGGTGTTTGAGGGCTTAGTTCAATGTTTTTGGCAGTGATGTCAGATTTCTTTCTTTGAATTTCATTGTTGTTTGCAGTGATGTCAGACTTCTTTCTTTGAATTTCATGCCATCTTGAAAATATTCAATCATTGTTGTCTGAGAGGGAATTATAGCATCTCTTCTAAGGATGTGCCTAAACAGTTTCCATCTCTGTTCTTTGATTATTTGGCCTAGTGTTTTAACTTTGCAGCACTAATACAGGTTTTTGTTGGTGATTTTTTTCAGGCTTGTATTATATGCCTTTGTTTCTTAGATGTTTTCTGTGCATCGTGTCTAAGCTGGCCAGTTTTTTACTTGTAAATTCCCATATTCTGCTGTTATAAAGTAAAATTTGTGTGGTGAGTGCTTCATAGGGTGTTATTACTTTTTGTTCTCTGATTAATTCTCTTCCATTCTTTAAGTTTTTTTTTTTCAATTAATGGAATGCTTTTTACACTAGTATTTTTCTTTTCTTAATGTCTTTGTCTCCATTTATAGGGCTTCCTAACTTTCTGAATTTTTTCATTCCTCTATATGTATTCCTATTGTTGTTATTTCTGTTTTTGTTTCATTGACTTTAAGATTCTATTGCTTTAAGGTATTAGGCATTATTGGGATGTAGCTATGTGCTTCTTCTTGTGTGTCAAAAATCAAGACAACATTATCTTCATATATCATTTCTCAAGTTGGTCTTTAGTTTGACATGTGTGTTCACAGTTCTTCCAACGCCACTTATAGATAAATAGTTAAGAGAAGTGGACTCAGACTGTCTCCCTGTGGTGTTCAAATGGTCGCTTTTATGGTTGCTTTTTCCTTGCCTGATATGAAATTTAGTGTTGTGTTGGCAAGTAAAGTTCTGATTAATTTAATGAAATCATTTTCCAGGAATGTTCCCAGCACTGTCAATAGTTTTGTTCAGTTTTGTAATTATGGTGAGGAGCTTCCTAAAACTAAAAGTGGATAGTAAGGCTATTGGCCTTAAGTTTTCAATGGGTCCTTTCTTTTCGTTTGGCTTCTTCAGAAGTACAAGTCTTCCAGGCTAAGTTTAAATGATGCATAAAAGTATTTCACAGAGAAAACAGATTTTAAAAGAATCATAAAAATGTTTCCATTAGAAAACTGAATTTTCAATGCAATAAATGAAAAGAATCCCATTACATCTATTACTGCTGAAGTATTTTGACATTTCTGAAAGGGGGGACTACAATATCGTCAAATTTGGGTACACAGCTTTCAAAGTATATAATTATTACAATGAATGTGTCCAAAGAAAGTGAATTGTAACACTTCAAACCATCTTCTTTCAATACCATTTTGAACTGACAATCAGATTATGATTGTACAAAAAAAACGGACTAGCCAATTGGGTACTCACTCCTGACTTGTTTAACATACACAGCTTCATGATGATACATAAAAATTATGTTAAAAGAAAATGAAAGTATACACTTAATATGAATTTGCTTAAAATAAACTTTTGGTTCAAGTAAATATAACCTTAGATCCCATTTTTTCTTTTCATTTGGCATCTACAATATATTCTAATAAACTGACCATTCTGACAATATTTTGATTAACTGACCATTCTGACATAACCTTATATAAGGTAATCGGATTTGAGCTAAAATACACTAAAACCATTGAATTATACATGAAGTACTTTTTTAACATATTTATTTGTTTAAAAAACACTTTCAGTGTTATGATCTGGGCCCAGCCTAATCTAGCTAGCTTTCACAGATGCCAAACAGCCAAATGACATGTAGGCTTAGTCCAGTGCATTAGATACCATGCTTAAAAGAAGCCTTGGTTAAGATAAACCAATTAGCCGGTTCTCTTGATGTTTATCTTAAGCAGATTTCATTAAAGATATGTATAGGAAAAACATCAAGGTATCTTTTCATAGTTGAAACAAGAAGCAATATTCTGACAACATATAGAGGAAGGCACGTGGGATGGTAACAAAAGTTACACTGAGGTATTGATTAGAACACTAAACTAAGATAGAACACATCTTTTCATGGTAACAATACATGTAATATATAAAGGATACAAGCTTGTATCAATTATTCAGCTGCATACTGTTGGTGCTGAGGCATCTCCTGTGTAATTTCTTGAGTGATATATTTGTCATTTACAAATGCAAAAGGGATTATATAGTTGTATCTGCCAGTGCTTGAATTTTTCAATTTATCAAGACTTATATCTTTTGAACTATCCAGTTCAAGAGGCTCCTTTTTTATGGAGTTGGAAGTGGCCGGTGCCATTGTTCCGAGGTTCAATTACCAGTGGATCCAATTTTTTTCTTTCTTATTAAACTCTTCCCTTTGCATTTGCTATCCCATCTTAATATTAGGGCTTATCGAAATTGTCTAGATCTAAAGTATCAGATTTAATTCTTGATATAATATTCATATTGAGAAGTTATATGAAGTTAAGGTAGTTTACTTCTGTTTTCTGTTATAAACATTACTTCTGACAACACAATCATCATGATGACACTATTTATTCCAAATTTGTATGCACATATATTCATGTGTAGATGTCTAAAACTGATTGGGAAATAGTCGAGGTGATGAATAATGTCATATTTTTTGATGATTGTGAATTTTTAAAAATGAGAGGAAAGAAAGAAAATGAAAAGCGGTTGTGAAAACTATAAAGTAAAAGTGACACCATATTATGCATAATTATGTATGTGTGCTTGACCTCACATGCATAGATACAAGTGCACTCTAATTAGTTCATTTTGAGACCTTCCCCCAATAAATAAACAACTGCTCATCATAATTTTGAAGTGGACTTCGTACTCAGTTTGGGACATGGGAGAAAAAATTCTTTAGTGTGAAGGAGAAAAAAGAAAGGTATTAAGGCTGAGTAAAACTAAGTCTTCAGAGATCATTCCCTTTTGTAGTTACTTGTCAATTTCTAAACAAAAGATGCTCTCTCTGCATACTTAAAACTAATCTGTTTTCACTGTTTGCATTTTTTCAGCAAAAATTGCAGACCAGCTTTTTGCAGCAATTGGGTGACATGGCAAAATAATTTGGCACTAAAAGAAAGTCTCCATATAGCCAGACAAAAGTTGGTGTGCAGTATGCCAGAAAATAATAGTTCTGCACAATGTCTGTAATGTTAATGCAATCTGTGTAGACATTTGCTATGCTTAATTTTCAGCCAGAAAGTTGACATGAAAATTATTGATGGATCAGCTACTGGTAAATTTAATATGACCATATTTTTTATATCCTAATTCTGCAAGCACCAACAATCTAACTTGTTAATAATAAGGTTAATCCTCTCAACAATAAGTAATACTGCCTCATCTAGAAGCTATAAAAGCAAAATCATAATCAGCAAGAAAAAAAACAAAAGAAAAGAAAAGAAAAAAAGGAAGCCAGCCATTATAAATGTATGTTACAATATCATTACAGAGGTGGTCCTTCTACTGAGAGGAAGAAAAGTTAAAATCAGCCAAGCAGAAGTGAATACAGAGAGAAAAAAATAAAACGTGTCCGACTTTTACCAATAAGACTACATAGCAACCCCTTTGATTGGGGATCGTAGTGACATGAGAGTGCCATTAATTGCCGGTAGTTTTTGGGTTGCCAGGTAAGGTGAATTTTGCAAGGCAGAGCCCACCAGAGTTGAAAGGGTCTGATGTGCAAGAGCTTTTCTTCGTTTCTGTTTCTTTTTTTTGCCTTTGAAGAAAAATTGATGGATGAGGGTTAAAAAAGACACTGGGACAGAGTTAAACCTCAGGCCTATTATCTGGGCGTGAACTTTGAAAAGCATGAAATAAATTTTGGAAACGAACAATTTCTTCTTCCTCAGTCTTCCATTTGTGTATCAAAACATTAACAATATTCAGCTTATACAGTATTTCTCTCCTTCGAAAAGGCAATGATCATTTACAGAAATCTTTCCACAAACTTCAACATAACAGTAATATTCTTACAAAAAAGAAAACAACAACAGAAAATTTAGGCATAATAAAACTTTCCAGGTTTTCCATTGAGTGAAGGCTCTTTCCTATGTATCTCTTTACCACATAATATGCTGAAAATAGCAGAGCATTCAATGCTTTACTTTATATCATTAAGGTAGACTATATGCAAATTCAATAAGGGTTATATTATGGCAATTGATGATGAACAGACAATAACATATGGCGATACAATAACGGGAAAATCAAAATTTAATTTAGTTTTTACTGTTATTGTGTGTTGTCTAGCAACCTCACTGGAAGGGGTGTCATCCACTTTTTAAAAAAACAGCAGATAAACCTTGAAACTATCTTATCATGCAAGATATATAAAATATTTACAAATATTGCATTCAATACACAAGGCACACACAGAGGGGAGGAATAAGAAGACACACCAATACATGGACATTCATTTTTTTTTCTTCTTCTTTTGTTCCCAGTGTTTCCTTAATTGCTAAAGCCTTTAATGCTTTAAGGTACTGCAACAATGGCAGCTTTCCACTCACAAGGGATATGCTGGATACAAACAGTTACACTTAAAAAAGATATTTTTCACTTTCTTCTTCATTTCTTTTTCTCTTTCATTATGCATTAGAAAAACAACAAAAAACAAGACAAAAACAAAAATGTATAATGTTGAACTACAATAATGATGCTCACCCAGTACAGCTGAACAATCTCCTTTACTTCTTTTGCATTCTGACTTAACTCTTTACACATTTTTGATGTTAACTGTTAATATATTAAATCTCATATATATATTTCTTTTCAAGAATCATCCATTATGTTAAATTTTAAACAAAGACTTTTCTTTCTTTTCCTTTTACCTCTCCTTTTTGTTTGTTTGCTTGTTTCTTTCTTTCTTTCTTTCTTTTTTGTGCTCTTTTTACAAACAGAATACGTCACAAAAATATATATAATTTGATAATTAAGACTTAAAAAAAAACTTAATTAAAAAACTTACAAAAAATGAAGAAAGCTTACAAGTAAACAGCTGTAATGAAAAAAGATTTTCTACAAGTCTAATGAAGCACTAATATACTATGTACATACTATAAATGAGACTACAAAGGGCTGCAAAAAAGGGGGATATTAATAAATTATGTAATCTATCATTATGGTTCATGCTATGGAAAACTACATTCTATCCACTGCCCCAACCAGGGCATAATTGTTGATGTGGTACATGTCAGCTGATCGAGTGAAATATTTCAGCTTTGTGGGCATTACTGGGATCGTCGGGGCAGTGGTGGTTTCACTGTGTGCCACCTGATCCATGTTTACACTAGCATAGGGGACCTTGGGGAGGTGGAAGCTAACTGATTCTGGCTCTCCAGATGGCAGGAAGGAAGAGTCAGAGTCCCGCTTCTTCTTTTTCTTACGCCCTGTCTTTTTCAGTTTCCCACCTGGAAAAGCCAAAACTTTGAAGTCACCCGTATTACCTTTGAGGGAGGCCTTGAAGGTCTGCAAGTCTGTTGATTCCACATTGTTGACGGCAAGTGTCTTTGACACCGAGCCTTTGTCCCCACCAGGGGGCGCCGGTATCGTGTAGTTATTTGAGACGGAGGTTTTCGAAACATATCTGCACTGATTCAAGCCAGCCAAGTATGGAGTGTTTGGAAGCACACGATGAGGTTGAGCCATATGGCCGTTTTGAACTTTGAGGTCGTATGAGTCAGCCATACGAGGAATGGCAAGATTAGAATCTGACCCAGTAATTGTGCTGATGCTGTCACTCTTTTTGCTTTCGGTGGTTTTAGTCCTTTTCTCCGGCTGACTGCCTGCTTTGTCTGACTTCCCATTCCCATCACTGTTTCCAATTTCCCCATCATTCACATGGCCCCCTACGTTATGTTTGATCTTATTCTTGTCTGGCCCCGAGTCAGCCTGTAAACGAAATGAGCCCACTTTCGACGGTATTTCCTTAGATCGACTAGTAAAGCTAACAGCACTCTTTGAAACGACACCGTCCGGCGTTTGAGAAGTATCCTTTTTACCTTGCCCTCCTGTTCCTCCTGCACCAACCAGCTTTCCTGCCGAGCTTGATCCCACATTGTTGGTGTGAAGGGTCCCTAGGTTTTTTTTTTCTGCCATTCGTTCTGCAAACGTCTGCTTCATGATAGTAGTGCGTGGAACAAATAGACCATCCAGGGAAGGCTCTGATGGCCGGACTTGGCGTATCATTGAGTTAGGCTTTCTCATGGCCTGTCCTTCTACGCAGAGGCTGATGCCTATGTATGGGGGAACAGTGACAACGGGTTGTTTGTAAGCAAGTTCAAATCGGCCAGTATCACAATTCTTGTCGAATTTGCGGTCAACAACAACTGAGGACAAAGTAGAAGCATTTTATTAAAGCACAATTTAATAATTGTAGTTATATCGAACTTTTATCTTGTTACTGATTATATATAACCCTGTATGGCTTCTTTTACATTTCTTTTGTATATTATATACACAGTGTATATCCTTTCCTTCTTTTAGTTGTCTTCTTCCTGCAGAGTTTGGTATCTAAAGAAGGCTTAATGTATGTATTATGATATTGGTGTCGCATTTGTTTGTGTCTTTTGTTCTGTTAGAGGGGGTGGGGTGGTGGTGGTGGTGTTGGTTTTTTGGTTTTGTTGGCTTTTTGGGGGAGGGGTAGAGAGATCGTTTTTTCTTTCTGCTTTCACATTTTTATTGCTTGTATTTAATAAGAACCAACAGTGATCAAACACTACCTTTGACGGTGTCCTCCAAGACGGCAGTGCACAATTTTGCAGTAACGGCCGTGCTTGACTCCATACTAGGGCTTGAATTGATCTCGATGAGCCACGGGGTGTAATCCTCCGTCAACATAAAGTCTGCCCCATAAAGCTCAAAGGATGACTGGGGAATACAAAACAATAGTTCCAAGGAAGATTTTTTTTTAAAAAGGAGAATTAAGAAAATGAGAATAAAAACTGAACAGTTTGGGGGTCTTTTTAAATGCTTTCTTTTATACGGGTCTAATGAAATAAAGAGAAATTACCTACACAACAGATAAAAATCCAACACAAAACTTACTCAACAGCAGAAAAAAAATTAATGACTCACTTCTAAATATATGCCTTTATTGCCTCTGCTATTAAAATGCTTTTAAAACACTTTATGCCCTCTTAAATAATTGCTGAAGCATAAAAAATACCATAAATTGACTGAAATTTTTTTTTGAAAAATGGAACCAACCTTTCTGTACTCTACAATGTCTTGTGTTACAAGAAGAGAGCAGATGATGGCTCTTTTCATTCCAGGGTAGATAACGTCATCCCATATGTTGGGCTTTTTTCGACTTCTGTAGTTACCATGACAGAAAAGAAAAAATGCATGGAAATGTTATATGCTTCATCCCCACAAGAAAAGTCAGGTCATCCCTCGTGATTCCTACTGGAACATGTATCTAGTAAAACAGTTCTCCATCTCACATGGTTCTGAGCCATCTTCAATTCATCCCCAAATATTTAAAGAAATTCTGGGTTTTTTCTTATTCTAGTAGATGCAATTTTATGTAGTTTTATGCAAAATGGAATGCTGTAAAGTTACAATTTATTAAGTGCTCTTTAAAATAAAACAAACAAACTGGGCAATAAATCCAAAACATATAACTCAAATTATCTGAAAACAAGCTGGAGTCTTTTCATCCAGGCTTTTATGCAATTGATTTTGAACTCAACCATATCATAAAAAACATTTTTTGGGGGTGAATTTGGATGCGATAGCCGAATTTTAAATGGGGCTAGGCCCGTAAGAATCCTATATATGAGCAATAATTAAAATGTCCCTACTTACGCTAAATAATCCTTAAACTCCTCATGAGTCCACATATTTTCAGGTGGCAGCTTACTAGATCTTGGACCATTTTTGTAGTACTTCTGAATAGCGTTGTTAGACAAGTGTATGCTTTGATCAAAGTCATCCAAAGTATACTGTTGGGAGCAAAAACGAAGGTAACTGTCCTGATAGAACCACAAGGTCAGAGGGTTCCAGTCAGTCACCAGGAACCATTGGCGAATGTCGAATTTGGTGTTGTACACCAGCAGCGGCCGCTCTGCAAAACCAACCATAAACATTAATTTTAAGTGATATTTTGAGCCTTTTCCTTCTTCAGGAAAAGTATCCCATCCCTCAAAACATGTTTGAGACTAGAAATAGGACAATGTGTTCTCCATTGTAAAAAAAGAAAAGATAAAAGAAAAGAACAGTAAAAAGAAAAATGGAAAATGAAAAAAATATTACCAATTTCTTCTTACCTGAATGTAAGAAAAAAAAAAAAAAAAAAAAAAAAAAATTAAGGAACTTTCTCTTAATAATTAAAGGTATGGTAAAAATAAAAATTGTATGTACTATTTCCTCAATGATTGAATTTAAAAAATGCTTAAGGAAAGTCAATGTTGGGACATATATACTGAATTTTTCTTTTCAAAATATGCTTTATCCGTGACATTATGTACCATCTTATATCTGTACCACACAATAAATGTACATGTAACTGTACTCCTGTAACATATTTATGCATCAATATAATACATCATGCAGTACTAAAGTATCTTTGCACTACTGTAGTAGTATTATGTACCAAAAAATATTTGCATCACACACACAAATACATATTACATACCAATGTATTTCTGCACCACATACTTGCTGTCTTTCTTTACCACCTGACTGTTGACCAGTCGCAGCATGTACTCCAACTTCTCATAGCATGTGATGCCTATGGGTATGCAACAAGGGAAACGGTAAATCTGAGTGAAAAGAATCTCAGCGTGACCTTATCTAAGTGTCTGTTGCCGTACACAGCCAAAAGCTTATAATCTTTCAAATATACGTGCAGCATAGAGAAATACATGCAACACAGAGTTTTGTGTGAATTTATTGTTAACCTCTTTATTAATTTTAATCAGTGCTCTTTCTTGTATTTGAAAAGTCTGCATGCATATTTTTTATACTTTAACAAATATTTATTTGTAAAATTATTGCTTTTAAAGAATTGTAAATAACTATGCATGTCGTTTTTTCAGCTTTACCTTTGTTTAGTAGAAAAAAAATTTAGGGAAAAAAAAATCAAAAGCCCATTATAGAAATTATAGTGCATATCCACTTAATTGTGCTCTGTGAGCTTCATAAAGGATTCCCTGACAGAACTTATACATGAAGAAACCTGCTCAGTTCAAAGCAGCCACCATCAAACAGACGTGACACTCTCAAAATATACAAGATCTTCTACTGCCTTTGGTCGGATACTCATTTTACATCTGAGTGGGGTGAGAATACATATATATATGTATATGTGTATATATATGTGAATATATGTGTAAAAATTCTTTCCTGGAATTCAACCCACCACCAGTCAATAACTGGCAGTCAAACTTGGAAACTTATTGTCTGAGCCCAGTGTCTATTTACTAGACTTCAGCACCACATAAGAGAGGGGAAGTTAAAACAAAATTACCTCTCCCTCGTGATTTTGCCCCTGGTTTCACGATCCACACATTTCGGACTCCATCCATTTCCAGCTGCGGACAGATATGATACAGTCTGCGAAGTAAGCTTTCACACTGACCTAGCAGTGATGCTGGAATTTTTGTGAAGGCACCGTCCTCACTGTAGAAAAGATCAAACATCAGCATCATTAAACATTGTGTTATGATCATTATATCATATTATTCCTTTCTTTTTATGATAATTATGTATTAGTTTGTTATCTTTTATTTTTATATTCTTTTACTTAGTTATACACAAATTCAATGTGATGTGACTGTCTCTTGTATCATTTGTGCTGTAATATCTCTGTGTGGTTTTTGCCATGACTATTGTTGTTATCATTGTTGTTTCTGTTCGTATCAACACCGTCAATCATCATTCAGTTACTATTCACGAATTCATGCTACCGCTACCCTGCTAAAGTATTTATTCCTTTATTTCCTCTTATGTTGAGTTCTCCATCCCTAATTCCAATGTATGGCAACATAGCTCAATAAGGTAAAATGGAATAAATAATAATAAATATCAAGTGAATAATCTTCTACAAAAAGCACTGGTACCTTTATAAGGAAAATGTATTGCCATTTGCATAATAAAATGCACAGGAAGTCCATTTAGAATGCAAACTATATATATAAGTAAAGAAACAGTACATAATTAATGATATACAATCTAATTCTATAACTAGTATAACTCAAATAACAAGTCAATGCTCATTCCCATTATATGGTGCTCTGTTCCCCCAATTATGAAACAACTACTCATTTATACACCTGAGTTTCATGAGAAATGTGTGAAAGTAACCTTTCCCAACAGTTGAACTCTATGGAGAAGAAAGAAAAATCATCATAGGCATGGTTTGAACTCGTGACTCAAAAGAGAGATTCACTCTCATTAGTCCATCAGTAATTCCATTCAGCCACAGCACCACATAAAAGTTCCGTCTACCCACACATGCCATCCTTTTAGACACACACGGCTTGCATGTAGGGAGCAAGGTAACAGACAACCAGTATGCTTGGCTTTTTCGCCCAAGAGTTGTAGGCCCACCAAGCGTATAGACATTACGGTAAAGACAAAAAAAAATCTTCAAAACACCCTTCTTCCCTTTCGGCTCATGCATGCATCCAACTATTCTACCCCTTAGCATTAAGAACCCAGCAAAAGCCAACATTGTTTTTTTTTTCTCCAACCAAATGAATGAATGACAAAAAGAACATTTTCTTGAAAAGAAAAAAAAGGGAGGAGAAATAAGACGGCAGCAATAACAACAACAACTTACTGAACTAATTGGTAATACCACTGGATGAGGTCATCCCACTGACTGTCAGTCATCTGACCAACCTGGAGGAAAAAATATTTTCTTAAATATATAATATCTTCGAAAAACATATTGTACAAATCTGTTCATCTGAATAGTTTTCCACAATGACAAATAATCTAAAATTACAACCCCTCACTCGCACTCACCTCTTAAAAAAACAAATCAAAAGGAAAAAAAAAAAACAAAATGCAAAAAGAAAACAAAAAAACAGACCATGCATGCATGACAGACACGTCATGAGAGTGACTGCCCTGATTAAAAAACAAAACAAAACAGAAAGACGAAACAAATATAAATTTAAAAAATAAATGACAAAATAGTAACAAAAACAGAGTAAAAAGAAAATCTGCAAGCAACAAAGAAAAAGAAAACATTCAAAAACCGTTGAATCAGAAAAAAAACTCTATTTTTGGTTTTCGATCAAGTTATTCTTTTAGAACGATTTCCTTATTTGTTGAAGTATTGATATAATAAAATATGCTGTGAAGGGAAAAGAGCATGAGAACATACAGACAGGTGTGAAATCAAAAAGTTATGATGGTAAAAATACAGGATCAATCCAAAACCCTTACAACCTCTTACTTATTTTATACAAGTGAAAGATGGAGAGAAAGATCAAAAGATGGAGATAGACAGACAGACAGACAGAGAGTGAGAGAGACAGAGAGATATAGATAGATAGATAGATAGATAGATAGATAGATAGATAGATAGATATATAGATAGATAGATAGAGTGAGATATATA
>JBCJKE010007239.1:0-12832 GCA_039654525.1 Melibe bucephala | reverse complement strand
GAACAAACTTCAAGAGATTTAAAAACTCAAGTTAAAGATAATGAAAATTAGACCTCTAGGGATCCACAAGGTCGATACCGCCTGAGTGCCCGCTCCGCCTAAGTGCCCGGTTAGGCTGCTTCCCAACCACCGGGCACTTAGGCGGAAACTACTGTAATAGAAAATGAGGAACCTTCATATGCCTTCATAAAGTCACAGTAATGTTTCACTCTTACACAGAGCCAAATCCATATATGTTTCATTCACAGCTCAGTATGCTCTTCTTTTGATTTGTCTTTCAGGGACCATTCGGCTGTTTGAATAATGCGAGATACGGTATTGCCTGGGGCACTTTGGGTGCAGCTGAATTTTGTCTTGAAACATCTCGACAGTACACATTAGATAGGTAAGAGTGGTACTTTTTACTTCTGTCTTGTTTTCTACATTTGTTGTTTCTTTTTATTCATGTTAGCTACCTGAACCAGGGCACTATGGCAAAGATCTAATATGTTCAATCTAATTCTTTGTACAATAATTCAGCCCTTGCTTCAGATTTGCCTCTCTTATGCAATCGTTTGTTACTTGACTGTCTCATTTATGTTATTGGTCGACATCATTGATAAGAAGAAATCGCTTGAATTGTGTCATGGACATTAGTTATCTCTAGGGAGCCATGAATTGATCTTTCATTCAACCACATACTACATAATATCTTGTGTCATTAGAAGCTGCTGATATAACTGGGTGTCTGTTTACATTTTAAGAAACTTTAGTTGACCACCTTTTTCTCTTGAAGATTGGTTGATCCATTATTAAAAAAGTGATATGTTCTCATGCTCCTGCTAAGACTTAATAGGATAGGTTTTCAGATAGCTTTTTAATGTATTTTCTATTGTTATTAGAGAAAGGTTTACATTTTTCATAATTTCTTTTTTAAGGATATTTGTGCAGGGATTTATTTTTAGTAAGACATTTAAGATAAATGATACTAAATGACTAACAATAAGATGTCTAATTAAGATTTTTGATTTTTTTTTTTTTTTTTCAGGATTCAGTTTGGCAAACCTTTGGCTAAAAATCAACTGATTCAGAAGAAAATGGCTGACATGCTTACAGAAATTTCATTAGGCCTGTTCTCATGCCTGCAAGTTGGAAGACTAAAGGACGAAGGCCTGTACGTTTTAAGAGAATTCTTTAATTTTCCTGAACAGGATTTGCATTGGTGTAGGCTTATTGTATATTGGTAATTGGATTGAAGGCATCTCATCATGTGTGTTGGGGCATGGCTTGTAGACTCAATTGCTTTATCTTTTAAACTTTATATGAGAACACCAAATTCATGAGCATTATCTTTTATTATTACTAGTGCAGTGACTAGTTTATAGAACAGGAAAATTAGACCTTACCCTTTACTCTAACAGCCTTAACTCATTGAAAGCACACTGCTATTCATGGTGCCCACTGGACGGCAGTCTTGTAGAGGAACCTTTCAACATTTCAGTAATATAATTTTTTTCCAGACACTACATTTCAAGAGTATATTTGTACATCATAAAAAGTGGTTTAGGACTAACACTTACAGTAAAAATGTTGAACCAAGCGTGTTTCCACTGTTTGTACTACACCTCTAAAAGTAGACTTAAAACTATTTGTGTATTCAAATGTTTTATTTAGAAAGGAAATTGTAGCCTATAGCCAATAATTGATCTGTCAAAGACTTACATAATGCTAATGGTTTAGCCAGCAAATTACCAATAAGAATGAAGTTATCTGACATTGACCTTTTCATAGTTGATTCTGTATTGAGGTGTTGTTATTATTATTTAAAAAATTCATGACAGATGTTGAACTTCTCACTTTCACAGTGCAACTCCTGAGATGATTTCCATGATAAAACGTAATTCCTGTGGGAAAGCCTTGGAAATTTCCAGATGGGCCCGTGACATGCTAGGTGGCAATGGCATATGTGATGAGTATCACATTATCCGACATGTTATGAATTTGGAAGCTGTGAACACTTATGAAGGTTGGTTGGGTTTTTTTTCTTAAGTTAAATGCTGGTTATGTTTGGTCAGAGCAAATAAAGTAGCTGTTTGAGTTTTATATGAGCAATTACAATGTGCCTTGCAGTTTTCGTTTCATTTTGAGATACAACTTCTGTTTAACCACTTAGTAGTCAGATACATTTTTCTGTATAACAGGCTATCATCTGTAAATAATTTCACCTAGGTGCCTTGTGTGAGGTTTTAATCGATATTATTTGTGTATATTAAAAAATAAAGTGGACCTATTATAACATCTTTTGGCACTCCCGGCAGAACAGGTTTGGGTCTTGACTCTATTCTTTCCACAATAACTTTTTGAGTTTTACGCATAAGGAATGCTCTGGTCCAGACTAGTAATGTGTCTTGTATTCCATAAAGTTTTATTAAAAGCCCATGGTGGTCTACTTTATCGAAAGCTTTTGAGAAATCCAGGAATATTGGGTCAATCTGTCCTGTCCTATTTAAGCAGTTGTTAAAATAATTTATAGTTGTTATTAGTTTAGTTTCAGAGCTTATTTTTCTAAATCCATCTTGGACATTATTAAGTAAATTATATTTTTCTAAATTAATGATACATTATACTTCTGTGTAATGGATGTTATAGGTACAGGCTTATACAGTAGAACACACTTATAAAGAACATGTTTGAAATGAATTGACGGAAATAAAGAACACGTTATATTTTGACGCATTTAGCGAACATTCGATGTAATTGACGGCTGTACTGAACTCCTTTTCTTGCCCATGAAGTCTTTTTTCCTTCTTATTTACGACTGAAGTAACAAACTAGTCTATTTTGAGACTGACGGAACCCAATGTAGCATAAATGCTGTGCGAGTCTTTCCTAGTGCCTATACCATGTCCACCCTACACACTTACATAGACACTAGTACACAATTCATACAAATCTTTTCTTTGTTAGGCTAGACTGTAAGAAACATACAATACTAGCTAGGACTACATGTAGTACATATTATTATAGTAAGCTCAGCCATGGGCCTGCCCTTTGCTTGGGGAGAAGGAAGGGGAGGGCATAGGCATGCTTTGCATATGCGTCCCACATGCATTGCAAGAGGTGATCTGGTTCAAGACGTTGGCCGAATTTAAATTAGCCATAGATTTAGTGATATCCCATGTCCAGTTGTAAACGTGATTACAAGGGTACATTGTTGTAGGCCTACGTGTGTTTTCTGAATCTTGCTTTCACTATCAGCTATCTGAGTAATCAGTTAATGTGAGTTCCAAAAAGCGGTGGTCCTATTTGTGGTTTGTTATGGCTTTCTTTTACCCGTCTCTCTCTAGTAAGTTTAGGTCTCCTGCAATCCAGAATGATGCTTATTTTTTTTATTCTTGGTAAATTCCTGAATTTCGTGACAAATTTCTGTGCTATTTGTTGTCTGGGATTGGAGGTCTATAGATTGCTCTTGTAATTATTGGCCTACATTGTTGTTCTTCTCAGAATAATCATGGCGGCAATAATTTTTATGCATTTTGATCGGAATGTAATAAAACTGATTGTGATTTTGAAATGTAGATCCAGAATTGTAACATTCTCTAATATCAAGTTGGGAAGAAGTATGCAATGAGCTAGATCCATGTCCATTCTGCTGAACCAGTTCAACGTTGTGGATGTAAAAGTATATCATAGAAATTGAAAACCAGGATTTTCTATTATCCTAAACTTGAATTTAGGTATATTTTCAATATAAGAACCTGGGGATACTTGAAATTGTATTCTTCTCTATGTTATCACCACTTAATATATATACTGAATGGTAATTGTAGTTGTTATTGTTAATATCACTGCCTCAATTCAGACATCAAGTTTTGGGTAATTGATAGCTTCGTATCATGAATTATGAATGAATATGGAATCATTATGATCATTTTTTTGAGAAAACCACATAAAGTGTATATTTCTGGAAAGGTAATTGAATTTCCTACTGGAATTTGTTCCTACCTCAAAATTGGATCATATACTCTTTTCATTCATGTTATTTCAAGTAGTATGTATATAATAATTTGGCAGCCATATATTGGATTTTCCTTGTGATGTTAAATATTAAGTTTTATTTTATTTTATGAAAGTTCAATCAAATACCCTTCCATGGAAATGTTTATAGGGGTTTAGAAATAAAGAATGGGTCAGAATTACAATTAAAATACACCATATAAAATTATAAAAATACACCCAGCAGTCTGGAAAATTACCCCTGGCAATTATAGGGTTCATTGAAATTAAGTCTGATCAATCAAGTCAAGTATTGAATTTCAATTCAAAATCTTATCAGTAACTGTAGGACATATCAATAATAATCATAATGATATTATCATCACAGCACATTTAAACATTCTTCATTTCATTTTTACAAATTCTTTCATTTATTAACAGACTTTTGTGGTTTAATAGTGAAGGTTTATTACTATTATTCATTTTTCAGATGTAATTTTCAATCTTGTCATTTATTTTCCTCAGGAACCCATGATATCCATGCTCTTATTCTTGGGAGGGCCATTACCGGTCTTCAAGCCTTTACCAGTGACTAAATGTTCTATGTGATAAATTTCCAATACCCTTGTTGTGGAGGTCAAAAACTCAGTAAAATATATTTGTACATATGCTTGAAAACTGGATGGGTTTGCATTGAGAGGACATGTTCTTTGTTGTAGCTGCCATATATTTAAATGCTTTATCATGCAGCACTTTGTACTTTAGCAGGCCTGCCTATTATAATGCAAAAAGGCTGAAATCAAACCTCATGACAAAGCTATGAGTAAATGGGTTCGCTTAAAATGATTGCTAATTTTTGAAAGTGGACCAAACTTTCATCATTACAAATTAAGCGAACGAAAAAAATGAGCAATTGACGGAATCAAAAGGCGAAGCTGCCAGCCATTAAGTACATTCAATTCAGAGTAAAAATCATCAGTGATCAATGAAAATTATTCACTTTAGCAAGCAGAACAACAACTGGGTGATCACTTGTCAAGTGGTCGTTCTGATCGCTGATCTGATTAAGGCTCAGTATATTCCAGCGCAACCATATTGAAATGAAGAATGGCAACAACTACAGTGTACAATATAAAACCTCACAGAGAGATGGCAAGAGGGTGGGAACTCAGTTATCAAGATGCTAAGCCATTTTACTTGAATACAAGGAGTATTGATTGGACATGAAATAGGGATGGTAATGGAAGAGAACTGCTTGTGGTGTGAAAGCGTAAACAAGCCATAATGATAGAATGGTGTTTATCGCATTATTATTAGTCTGTCTCTCCAAAGAAACATGTCTCCAACATTATTATAACCTGGACTTCAGAAAACTTAGTTTGACTCAATGGCTTATATATTGAAGGAAAAGGCTAATAGCTAGCTTATTACTTTCTCCGCCATGCAGGTAATTAATTTAGGATATTAAAATAGCAAAGAGACTAAAGTTTGTTGTTCTTTGAACTGTTTTTGTTTTACATGTGGAAAATAATGTACAAGATAAGTTGTTTTTATTATCTGTCTTTATTCGACAAGGTCTTTTTATTTTTTATTTTTTTCATTTTCAAAATTTGTAAGGTTCACCACCAGAAATGTGATGATAATGATGATGGTGATTAATATTATTATTATTATTATTATTATTATTATTATTATTATTATGTAATACGCTGTATGCCTTAAGCCCGCACAGCTTCCCAGCACTTGACTTGGAATTTTTCCCTCCAAAAAGGGAATTTATGTCTACTTATTTTGAAAATCTGAACTAGGCAGATCTGTTTTAGATGTAATTTAGGCAACAATATTAGTACATATCAACTAGCAATGATTTTTAAGTCATTCTACTTAATGATAGCACATAAGGATGGTAGTGTGATCCTATAAGACGAAAGGTTAAGAAAAAAGGCCGAGAAGACTTTCCATGTTTTTTGTAAAAACCATTGAATTAATGCTGAATAAAACATTTTGCCTTTTTAATGCTGTTTTCTTTTATTTTTTGGGGGGGTTTTTTGGGTTGCTTTCTTGATGTTTGTTTGATTGTTTTTTTATGTGTTTGTGTACATTTTATCTATGAGACAATTTCTTTGTCGATATCCATTTTTCCTTTTGGTGTATGGTGTTTGAAGTTCCTGAAATACATGGGGTTTGCCTTTTGATGTCTTGCCTTGGGCTTCAACATTGTTATACTGATTGAGCTATTCTCTCACTCATCATTCATTCTGTTGACATGTCCAAACCATCCAAGCTTATTTATTTCTATTTTAGCCCTTACATATTCACTTTAGTTTGGTCTCTTTGACTAGAACTAGAACAACACAGACACCAGATCAGACGGTCAGAACAGGCAGGACAATTTTTTGCCGGCTGCAATACCCACACAGTCACCGGAGCCCGACTATCAGACATAATGTCTTTTTTCTTACTAGTTGATAGTGTGCGATTTCGCGTGATGAAAAGTTTTTTAAAAGTCAGTTGCCTTGTTGGCTTTAACAAAATATATATTATACATGTAATCACCTTTACCGTATTAATGCTGATTAGAAAAGAAAATATCGTTCATATGGCTGGACATTGGGTATTTGGAAGTTTGTGCTACTGGAAACTGCAAACCATTGTAGTATTTTATGTTAGACATATAGACAAATTGTCAGATTGAGGGTTAGATAGATGGATGGAAAGGTAGATATATAGAGACATTAGAGGTTAGCCGTATATGATAGATTAGATAGTTAAGATAGTGACGTAGCCGTAGCCAAACACCAAATTACATTAAGCGCTCTTGCACATTATTCTTTTTACAAACCTGCAGAAACACACACAAAAAGATAATAATAATGGTAACTTTTTTAAAAAGCTTAAAAAAATGAAAATTTGCCCACTAGGGGTTTTAGTTTTAGGTTGCTGAACTCGAATTTGATACTTAAAAAGAGTTTCGAGGAAGAATTTTGCATTTAAATTCTTTCCCTGCTAGCTAGGCGCCCCTTTTAAAGAAAACAAAAAACCATGTCACATTTCCAGTTGAGTCATGCACTGCGACGACAACATGTCAACGAAGATGACATTGTTGACAAGGCCACCCCTTGACAAAATACTGTCGTCTTCGGAAGAACTGGTTCAGGGCGAAAAATTCTGATGCGGGACGTCTGTTTTTGGTATGGGGGTGGGGGGTCGTTTTTTATTATCCGTGATTACCATTCAACTGATGCTCATGATTTTGGACTGGAAGAATGTCTGGTACACTGTCACGTTAAGTGTCTGTGTGATTTTACCCTAATTGTATTTCTGCCTCAATTTTTCCCAACACTCTTCCTAGATACTTCACTTTAGCTGCTTGTACTCGGCTGTATTCTTTATCATTATCATCCAAGGTCAAAGCTTTACTGCTATAAAGGAGAGCTGGATAGAAAACTCAGCAGTTCATTGCCATTTTGGTTTTTGTTGACAATTCTTAATTACTTCTGCAACCCTTCCTAAATATATATGATAATTTTTAATAAACTACCATTGTCTTTTCTCTGACTGATTTCTTCCTGTAGTTTACCATCAGAGCCAATCATTTCTCCCAAGATATTTGTAAATTTGAACTTACTGTCGTCTGTCTAGTTTAAGATTGTGTGTTTTAGTTTCTTTATTTACTAGCATTGTTTTTTGTTCATTGTTTATTATGTTAATATTACTCTTATTTTTAAAATATTTAATTTCAAACACCAACAGTACATGTGGGAGAAGTATGTCTTTTTTGTCTTGATTCACCAACAAGAAAAAATTAATTATTCCACATGAAATTTTATTTTTAACCAAAGTCTGATATTTCTTCTTGAGTTCATGGAGGTTCATCAAAACATACCTAAGCAAATAATAATCAAGATTTGTACCTTTTTTTTTTTCATTTATCTTAAAAGAAATTTAAAACCAAATGCTGAAAATAATTCGGACATGTATTGCTTTCCAACTTTTACAACAGTCAACCAATTTATACACACAATGATATTATGCTACAGAACATAGACCGACTCCTATCTGAATGTAAAAAGAACAAAAAGAAAACAGTCTGTTTATTAAACAAACATAATTAGAAAACTAGCATAAACATCAATTGATGAAATAGCAAT
This sequence comes from Melibe bucephala, assembly GCA_039654525.1. NCBI lineage: Eukaryota > Metazoa > Mollusca > Gastropoda > Nudibranchia > Dendronotidae > Melibe > Melibe bucephala. The sequence goes on along the minus strand of JBCJKE010007239.1, from coordinate 4,706 downwards.
ATGCATAATTACAAAACGAGGCTTTAAACCAAATGCTTGAGGAAAAGAAAATATTAGCTTGACTTGAAATTTTTAAGTAGAAATTTTCACCATCTTCATTATTACCTTTAAATAATGTATTACATTCAAGTTGTCCACATTAATATATTTATTGATTTATAACATGATATGGCATTGGCTTGAGTGTGTTTTTGAATTTGTTGAGATCTGTGATGTAACCTGACCTTTCATCTTTAATTGGTTGGACCAGGGAACTTTGGTGGGTAAATACATCCTCTCCTACTTCTTTACCCTGTCGAGAGCGCTCTACACTGCCAGGGAGGTGATGTGCTTCATGCCTCCTTTCTGGTTGGTATTTGCTAATGTTAGGGACATAGGTTCTCAGGCTTTTAATTACTGTACTTAGAGTGGAAATGGGAGGAGCCGGCTTTGAGTCCTCAGATGTTAAGTAGCCCTGAATCTGGATGCGAGGAGAAGACAAAATCAATAAAAATCTTAACATTTATACAGGTGTCATAAGGAAAATAATTAGTGTATTATGTTTCTCCTATAAGGAAAGGAAAACTAATACAAGATGTACAATAAGTTCAATAAAGATGGAAAGAAGAACAATTTCCGTATGATTGCTATGTAACATGTAGATAAGCAAAAGAAAGCCTTATACTTAAGTGTAATTCTGGGTTTCTTTTTCTTTTTCTTTTTTAATTACTTTTTTTTTTTTTTTACATTATTTTAGCAATTTTGTTTAAGTACATCAATGGTTGTGTCAGTTTTAGCATGGGACGTAAGTGGAAGTGGCTTTAATATCAGACATTCAAATAATGTAAGAATAGAAATGATCCTTTTCTAAGAGGCCTACCATGAGTGATAATTTTCTCTTGTGGTGTAACATTGTATGCTGATACCATTCAATAAGGTCCTTCTGTTGTATTTTATCTATGGCCTTCATCTGGAAATATATTAAAAGACTTATTAGACATAAAACAAATGAATTATCACAATGATGGTACGAGAGGTAGGAAAGTGTTGATGACGACAATCAAACACCATGAGGAGATTACAACTGCATCAAGGACACTCAATATAACAGGGACAAGACAACGATAAGAGGAACATGTTATGATTTAAGGAACATGTTACCACAAGTACGAGTCAAAATATCCACTCCAAGTCTGAGATGTCGCCTATTGTATCATTTTATAAATTTTATTGATTATGATTAGAATTCAAATGCATTCTTCACTGCTGATGAGACCATGAGGGAAATTTGTGGCTTTTTGCCACCAAACAAAAATTTGCGGCTAATGGTAAATTTTGTGGCCGCGAAACACTGCGGGGATAGTAAAGCGGAGGTAAAGGCAGGTAAGGTTTCACTCCCTCTGTCTTTGATATTGATTGGTTGGTCAAATTTTTTGACTGATTTACAAACATGGCGTGAGACTGGACAGAGCCTAGTGGTAGCCTGAGATGCCTAACATTTTGTCTGTCCTGTGTGAGTATTAGATCATGTGTAATTGTTGGGTTAAAAAACAAAAACAACAAACAACAAATAATCAAAAGACAAAGCAAACGCACACAAACACAAGGCCCAACCCAAAACAACAATGTGTAGCCTGTAACGCCTTGTGTAGGCGTGCAATTGTTAAAATTAAGGGACAACTCCAATAACTCCATTCAAAAGAAACACCACTGTAAAATCGGGATGACAAGTCGGTCTCCACCTAATTGCATGCTCCGTACAAGTGCACGCTCAAGCTTGCTCCTAACCACAGTGCACTTAGCCAGTCAAGGCTGTAATACATGTATAATCTAAGTAGACCCTTCGTATTTGTGTCAGCATCAGAATAAAGTGTGGTATACTGAAATTGTCTGGAGATTTTTCATGCTGTTACTTTTGAGTTAATTATTGTTTTAACTTATTCTAAGTCAAATTTGTAATGTAGTGCAGGACAATTTTTTAAATTGAACAATTTGGACTTAATGTAGTGAAACAAATGAACTGTTCAATGAGGCAATGAAAATGCAAACACATTTAACATCTTTAAGTCAAAGTGTGTATATTTCTTACTTCTCTTTGTTGGCGATCAAACACATATGACTGCCTTGAAATCTCTGACCAAAAGCGATTTGATTCATCAAATAAATCACCATCCTCAGAGGTACGTGACACAGCTTGCATGTTCAACTGTAAATTTATAGACAGGAAGAAAGAACAAACAAGCCATTTTCAGAAGTGATATTGACAGCAAATATCATGACACAGTGCATCTAGAAGCTGATACATATATGAACATGCATTAATCAATACAGAAGTGGATCTAATATACTGACATTCTATAATAGGAATTTATGTACTTGTGTTAACTTGAAAATTGCATGTTTTCATTTCATATTTCTGATTAATCATTCCCTTTTGCATATCTGTTCTCTTCCTGCTTAACAAATTAACATTCTAACACATTGGACATTCTGTCAGAAATATATGAGAGGCTCAGTGTGAAAGCGATTGAATGTCATTGTTTAAACACTATGGGATAGTGGATTGAATGGAATGGGGAGAAAAGCATCATGTTGCATGACACAATATTGAAATAGTTTGCTTATAATATATTTCTTTTGTCATTGTCATATTAATTATTAACAATGCTTTGTTCTTGCATTGACTATTGATATGTCTTCAAAAGTTCTGTTGATATATTAATTATTAATAATGTATAGGTTGTACATTTTCTATTTCTTTCCTTGTACAAAATTGTAATGAAAAATCTGGTCAGTGGTAATGCAACTGAGAAAGCATGAGTAATGATTCTTAAAATATTCTATAGATTTCCTACCAGATCAAGAAATTTCTCCCTTGACATTTCCTTTAGGTTTGTCTCAAACTGGCCAACAAATTGGTTCATTATTTCATCAATTTTCTCCATTCTGTAATAAAAAAATATAATCAGGCCTTATTCACTTTGTTTCATACATTTGTGTGATAATCATGCTCTAGGAAATGGATCCATTGATATGAAAGTTTAACAAATTTATCTCAAGAGAAATCGAATTTGAAAGTATAGGCAAAAGAAAAGAAGACAGAAAGAGATCAGTAAGTATGATGACTTTTTTCAATTGTCTGTATAAGAGATATTAAACCTATACAACCTGAACTTGTTGGCTTGGCTTTCTACCACTATAACAAATCCAAGCACTCCATAGGAGACTATGGGCATGCAAAAGACACTGTAACCAAGCTGGTATTCTGTACGTAGAATATTGAAGAGAGGCTCTGCCATTGCAGCCTGGAATGAATACAGTTTAAATCTGGTTGAACAGAACTTTACTATAAGCTGTGATATTAGAGAAGAAAGCAAAATGACATTATGTATATACATTGTATTACTTATGTCTACTACTTATAGATATGGAGAATCACATACTAAATGCCCCTAAAGAGAATAAGCACAAAATGTATTTTTAAAAATTGACAATGACATTTATTATGATCTGGGGTAGATGAATATTACAACGTAACATAAGTTTTAAGTGTGTGAGAATACATTCTGAAATAGGTCAAAGTCAAAATTAATTACAGTGGAGTCCACTTGTGGGGGGAAGGGGGGGGGGGGTATAGGCCACACACCAGTAGGTAACTGTAGCACATGCGTTGATAGGCCTGCACTGCCCAAGGCCATTAAAATTAATTTGCACAAGGATTCTCCGTCAACGCAACACTCCATATTCAATGGCCACTTCTCCCCATCCCCAAACCCCGTCTCGCATTGTTGCATCGCAAAACACACGCATGGGTGATGCCTGTCACTTCTCTTTCTTCTCCACCCAATCGCTTGGTTGTATAATTCCAAACATCCCCTCATGTGATCCAGACTGACTTAGGCCTACACACATGGCACAAACTCACAATTTAGGCCTAGCCACACATTCTTTCCTGGACTTTCATCCACTGCATATTTTGTAACCACTGCTTGTTTCCCATGGAAATGGTTAAGATGAAACTTTCATAAGATAAACTCATTGGTCTGATCCTAATGAGTTTTTCTTAAGCGGACTCCATTGTATGTTTGAGAAGCCTCCCTTTCTGATACTTTAATTTGATGTATTTTCATGGCATCTTAAACTTTCTACTCTGCTCTCTGAACAGCCAGAAAGCAAATTCAGTTTCCGTAACATATTAACATATACCATAAATAAACTGTTATTTTTTAGTTTTGTATTTTAAAAGGGCAGGTTATAAGACGAATGGTCGAGGGGAGAAAAAGATTAAATTGGATAATTAATAGATCCCTGTATCCTCACCCCTAGAATCTCATTGAGACACAAATTGAAAAAGGTTCCAGGGCCTTGTTGGTAGTACTGCATCACACATGAATTGGTATCCTCTTTATTGATAGCTGGCACCAGACATTTAAATTCGCCCTCTGGTAATTTCATCATGATTGGCTTTAAGAGCATTAGAGAGATGAAGAGTAAAAGAAACATTTGGCTCACATTTAAGAGATTTTAACTTAGATATTGATAAAATAAAAGAGGACCCTAGTAAACTGAATGTAGCAATGACCTTGGAAACAATCAATAGAATATAAATAATAATATAAAAACAGCTTTTCCTGAGCAATACCATACATTCAGTAATGTGCAGAAATGATTAATTGAAAATCATAATTATTATTTCTCACCTAAAGAATTCATCTGAAGATTGTAAT
>JBCJKE010007128.1:0-12832 GCA_039654525.1 Melibe bucephala | reverse complement strand
CCCCCAATCCCACAAACAAAACAAAACAAAAAAACCCAAACAACAAAGTAAAACAACCCTCACAGAAAAAATACCCCAATCCTCCAAATGAAACAAAAAAGAACAACAAAAAGATATTTAAACAGGTATAAAGAATAAACTAAAGACAAAATAAAAATGTATACCTGTTCTATTGTTGCTATGCTTTTAATGCAAATATATATTTTTATTATCACAATTCAAATTTTGCTTCAAATTTAAAATGGCAACTACATTTTTCACATATTTTTTTCTTCACCATGATTCAATTTTTAACACTGTATTTAGCTGAACTGTTGGAGTCTTTAAAATCCCATAGCCCTGATAAATTTTGGCCATATGGCTTATGTTTTGATTAAGCATTGTGATGTGCATGGCTATGTTTTGGGTTTGACTTTTGTTGCTGTTGCTCATGTTTTATTTGGTGTTGTGAATGAAGTCTTTGGTTGACATCATCCCAAAGATGAAATGTCTAATTTGTTCATTTGATGAATTCCAGGGTTCATCTGAAAATGCTATATGAGAATCTATAGTGTTCAACACAATCACACCAGTTAATTTTGTTTGTTTTGTTTTTTCTTGTGTGGTTTTTTGTTGTTGTTGTTGTTGTTGGAGGTTCCTATGGACCGGTGGTAAGACTTCTTGACTCAGTACCAATTTATTTGATTTCATTGTTTAACTTTGGGTCCTCTTACCTGTGTTTTCAGTTATCTCTGCTTTTGTCTTCAAACCCTCATATATATGTAGGACCTAATTCTGTGTGGAGAAGCTATTGCATGGCATTTGAGAATTGTACTTCCTTTTAGCAAGAGAAAATACATCTTCATCAATTGATTGCTTTGCCATTATTATTTACATCTAATATGGTTTACTTTTTCATTGTTATCTTGCATTAGACACTACTTTCTCTCTTTATTGTGGATTAGAGAAAACTGGGATGGTCAGTATAGATAGAAAATTTAGAAGAAAAAAAAATGTAGTCTTTTGTAAATGTGTATTGCAGATGGGTAGATTAGGTGAAATCCAAATAAAGAGGGATTTAAGCCCAATGATTTAAAAATAGATTTTAATGAAAAATAAGATAGAATGTGTATCAATTACACCAAAAATTGAAATGACTGTAGAAAAAATCCCCATAACATTTAAAGGGTAGATTCAGACTGAGTATTAGTATGTGCAGTATGTAAATGTTAGTGCACTGCAGTCCATTTTAATATTAGCAAATGCCACACGATTTGCTCTTGCAGAGTAACTGGGTCCTACATTTTGATATATATTTGAAAGATATGAATGTGAAAAGAGGAATGCCTCACTAATTTTGACTCAGTTTTTATTTAAGAGAAAGGATTAAATGTATATGCGCCAATTGTGTCGTCTTTCAGACCAGCATAGATTAGGAGTTTGGACCAGAGGCATTTTTAAAAAGCTAATACAAAGAGCATAAAACAGAGGCAGAAGAAAAAAAAAAAGAAGTGGTTTCTAAAATGCAAAGTCATCCAAACAGGATTATAATTTTGTAATGTGCCTTATAAACTTGTAGTCATTTCAAAACTGAATCAAAATTCATAGATTTCATTGTATGCCTGTTACTTCATGAAAAAAATAATTTTTTTTTTAATTACACTGAAGCACTCTTTCTTTCTTTGCTATCCATTCATGACTGTGATGACAGAATAATTGTTTTTAGAGTGAGCAGAGAGTTTCAGTTTCAGTCTGCCGTAACTCTAGACTAAAAGTTTCACGTAAAAAGATGGTGAAAGATAAAGATGCAGCTGGAATTCTAGAGACTTTTGTGCCTTCTACTTCCATCTTTTAGTATGCTTCATTGCCTGTTTCATATTCTTATAAAATAATGAAGAAGTAAATCAAACTATGCTTTTCTCAACATTCATAGTCATTTAATTCTCTAACATGTTTATATCTCTTCAACCTCAACTGGTGGTTGAGACATTTATGACTAGTGGTTAAGATAAGATAAGACATCTGTCTAAAACTAAAATCTCTTCACTGAGTGATTGCTTGATTTAGCAGTTGACAACCTTCTCTTTGTTTTCGATGAGAATACATCCTGACTCAATATAAGGAAAAAACTATACTAAGCTTCCTTAGCACTAAGAATAGGCCTAGTGGTCTTTGTCATCACTTCATTTGTTCCTTTATTTAGACTTGGGTAGTTCTTAAAGGAAAACCACACCCCTATAAATCAGGGTCTCATGGAGTTATGCTTTATGGTAGACTCTGATATATCAGGATGTCAGGTTCAAGGGGGGTTAAGACTGTACCTATCCTCCAAATCATATTTAATGGTGGACAATGATATTAGAATGCCTTTTTTTTTTTTTTTGAATAGCCTATTTTAAATCGAGCAAATAATTCTTTTCACACAATTCATTTCAGTCTTGTTAATATTGTTATAGGAAAGATTTCAAATAATTTTTCTTTGAAAAGCGTTTTTGTAACATGCAATCATTTTTAATCAGTACATCTTTAAAAAAAAAAATTGATGTTAATCAATCATATTGCTTTCTGGTATGTGCCAAAGAAATCCAGGAAGATAACTTTAACGATTTTGTTGCCTTCTGTATTCAAATACCATAAAACATGAAAGATTTGTGCATTCATGTAAATTGAAATAGTAGTTAAGTATTACCAGTATTATAATATACTGATGTTATAATATGCATTCCTTGTAATATTTTGACCAGTGGTTGCCTTTACCTCTGCCACAGGTACACTTGTTTGTATACTTTGCAGAAGTATGGCCATATTATTTTGTGAAGATTTTCTTGCTTGGGTTATTAGGTTTTGAGTCCTCATTGTGCCATATCAAAAATTTCATTGATCCTTGTTTCCCCTGGAAAACCACCTTTGGCATCATTTTCTCTATTCTTTGGTACACCTATGTGTTTGTGAGTTGTGTTTTGTTTTTTCATGTAATACAAGTCTCATTAGCAAGTCACTATCTTGAGACTCCAGTCTCAATAAAATATCCAACTGAATTTACACTTAACTTCAAGTTATTACTACATGTATGTACAAGCAAAACCCAGCCATACTTCTATACACTTTTTATTTTACAAATTTACTATAAATTTACTATAATTGTTTTGTTTTGTTTTTTTATTGTTTTTTTTTCCCATTTTTTACCCCTTGGAATGTCCTCAATTCAGTGACATCCCTGAATAGGCAAGGAGATAGAGGTGAGGATGAAAGAATGAGAGACAAATATATGTTGGTGAGAGGGATGAGATGGTCTGCATATCAGATGCTGTGATTTGTTTACATTCTACACCTAGTTAGGTTTATTTCATTAACTTATGTCATTTTTTTTTTTTTTACTTGTTGTGAGTGAATTTTCATAAACTGGTTCATTTGATGCATTATGATTTGTTTTATGTAGGGCATTAGTGGCAGCATTTGCCACACGTTTCTAATGTTTGTTTAGAGTTAAAGAGGAAATATCAATAGGAATATTCATATTATTTGTGTTCCCTGCTCCCTGCTTTTTATTTTGATTTGCACTTTCCCATCCCTCCATCCCATATTTCAGTAAGTTAACAAGGGAATTTACTTAAGATAACCTCTAAAACTTGTATTTAGCCACCCAGGAATAATGGTCACAAGTTCCCAAAAATTTGTTTTTGGGGAATCATGTATCACAAGAATCAGTAGATCCAATGGCTCTATTTATAGAATACAAGCTCATCAAAAAATGTACTGTTTACGGCTTTCAGTCATAACATACAATATGGCAAAACTCTAGGGTGAAACATTTTTTTACCGTCTCCTGTAAAAATATTTTCCTAATTGTGGTGGTATTAGTATTATTCCTGGGCGGCAATTTGAGTGCACCTATTTCATCCTAATCCATTGCCAATCCCAACATTAAAATGGTGTAGGCCTATTCATATGCAATAACTAGTTTGCTATCTTTTTTTTATGGTAAATTTAAAGACTTTAAAAACATTTTGAATGAGTAAGACTTACGTAGGTGCCTCAAGGGTTATTTGGTACAGCAACTAGTTGCTTACATTATCATTTCAAGCTTTTATTGGGAGAGTTGTAAGTAATGTGTGATGAGATTTTTTTATGAAAATTGGTAAATGCAGAAAGGAATTTTTTTTTAAATTGGATCTAAAGCTAGATCTACATATGCCAAGTTTGTGGTCTACATTTAGATTAAGATTTCATGAGTAAATCAAGACTTAGATTTCAAGGGCCATCCAATCCAATCAATACTGTCGCTGCCTCATGGCTTGAAGACATTATGCAACTGTGTGTAGCAAGAGTGGTTGGACTGATGTTGCTCTTAGTTACGTTTTATGTGTTAATCAGTCGAAAGAGAAAATCTTTGATTTCTGTTTTGAATTTGTCTAGATTTTGTGTTAATGGATAAGGAATGGAGTTCCATAGTCTTGCTTTGTCAGAGAAGAATGAGCTTTATGGGCAATCATATAAAGTTTGTCCATATGGTAATTGAAAGTTACAGCTCTGAGGTATTGGTCTATTGCAGTGTGTCCAGTAAGGGCGAAGTGGACATGAGTAGACCCGTACGTCCATCAGTGAATGATGGCTTAACTTATTGTTAATCAAAATACAGTATAATTATAATTAGCTTGAGGCTGATGGAAAGTAAAAAGGAAAGGAGATATGATATTTAAATGATCAAAGCAAGAATCTGATATTGTGTTGTTTACTTAAGGGCACAATCTGAGTGGATTTGACTTTTGTCACACATTTGTGTAAACATGAACAGTAAGACTAACTCAATTTGTCCCCTTTTTCCTGATCATCAGCAAGGGATACTAGCTGTACTGGCCCAAGGTAAGGCCTAGTCATAATTTTTCCTGCTCTCATCAAGCTTGGAGGAAATTGGTCAGTCTCGGTTTATGCAAGTACCCTATAAACTTTATATTATATATATATGATAAAAACAAATCTATAAAATGGGGCATGAGGTGAGGGAAATTATCTGCCCTTGAATTAATGACACTTTGGAAATGCCTCTTTTCTTTCTTTTTTTATCGACATCCACTTTAACTTTAACTACTTTCAATGTATGGCATTGAAGTTTTCAAAATGGTCCTTCTCCAGTCTTCTCTATCCTGAAATTTTCTGTTTCCGTCTGTGAGGGATAAAATTCTTTTCTTTCGAGCCTCTTTTATATCTTCCTCCCACTTTCTACGGGGCCTGCCCTTTGGCCTCTTGCCTTGGATTTTAGCATTGTTGTATATTGATTTAGCTATTCTCCCCAATCGTCTAAGCTGATTTATTTCTATTTTAGTTTTTACGTCACTTAACTTTAGTTTGATCTCTTATTATTGTATTTCTGATTATGCCCCTTTTAGTTTTCCCTACTAGTCTTCTTAAATATTTAGTTTCAGCTGCTAATACTATGCTGTATTCCCTACTGTCAAAGGTCGAAGTTTCACTGCCGTAAAGGAGAGTAGAACAGAAATCTGTGTTATACACTGCCATTTTGGTTTTTGTGGATAATTCTTTTTACCTATGAAAACCTTTCCTTGGTGATAATACACTGTCACTGCCTTTTGGATTCTCTGGCTGATTTCTTCTCTTAGTCTTAGATTATCCTCAGAGCTAATCATTATTCTCAGATATTTGTAACTTTTAACTTGCTCAAGCTATTCTCTATCTGGTTTAAGATTGTGTGATTTAGTTTAGTACATGTGCCTCTATTTATTAGCATTGTTTAGGTTTTATTTGGTTCATTTTCATTCCTCTTTTACTAAGTTTATTGTTAAGTATGATAATATTATAATTATACTGGAGATCATCTTCAGATTTCATAAACAGATAGCAAATGAAAGCATTGTAAGATTTACTGGCTTGAGTTTTCACATACCAACATTCATTTCCTTCATTTTGAGCAGCCTTTGCAAGTGAATCCATAAATATGACAAACAATAGAGTTCTTACTACACAACCCTGTCTAACTCCTATATATATGTCTACTTCAAATTATTCAGATATATTCCCAGCTACTCTCACAGCACATGTTGGTTTATTGTTTAAAATATTTTTAACATCTTCTATTGAACTTTGCTCTACATTATGTTCTAGTGAATGCAACAGTTCACTTCCCCTTACAGTATCAAATGCCTTTTCTAGATCCACAAAACAGAGGTGCAAGTCAATATATCTTTGAATGAATTTTTCCATAAACTGTGTAGTTGTAAATATTAGTTTTCCCCTCTAGGAAAAAAAAAACAAACCCTGCCATGCATCATATAGATTAATGGTGGACAAACTACACACTCTATTCTTTATATGTTTCTCCTCCTCCTCCTCCAGCTTCTTCTTCTTCGGGCTTATCCCATTAGGGGTCGCCACAGTGGACATTTGTGTCCAAGATGTCCTGTTCATTGCATTCTCCTTTCTCACACCAACTGCCATCATATCTTTCTTAATTCAATCTTCTTTTCAGTCTTTCCCTTTTCCTATTACCTGGTATTGACATCTTCAGCATTCTCTTACCAATGCACTCTTCATCTCTCCTCTGAAAACAGCCAAAGCATCTCAATCTAGATTCTCTCATGCTGTTCCTAAACCTGGCTATGTGTGCATTCTCTCTAATGTGATCTTGTCCAATCTCGTAACACCCATTGTGAGATGTAGTATCTTCATTTCAGCCACCTCCAGCTCTAATTCCTGCCTCTAGGCCATACATCATTGCTGGGTTGACAGCTGTCTTATATACATGTATCTCCCTTTTCAATTTTCAAAGTATCCTTTTATCACACATAACACCTGATACTCTTCTCCATCCATAACATCCTGCTTGCACCCTCTTCTTTACTTCACCTCTACAATCACCGCCACTCTAGACTGTTGATCCAAATACTTAAACATCAACCCTCTTCATCTCCTCAGCTTGTATAAAACTTTTGCCTCCATTCTCCTCGTCATTTAGACTAATGTGCTCTGTCTTGCTCCTACTGACACTTATTACTCTCTTTTCGAATGCATTTTACCACTTCTCCAGATTCCCATCGATCTTGGACTCACTGCATAGCACAATGTTGTCAGTAAACATCATTGACCATGGAGCTTCTTATCTGATTTCATCTGTTGACCTGTCCATCACCATTGCAAATAAAAAAGGACTAAGAACAGATCTTAGTGTAACCCAACCTTCATCTTAAATCCAGCTTTCAATCCCACTGTACATCTAATAACTGTGTCTTTAAATTTAAACATGTCCTGCACAACTCTAACAGTAGTAACAGCGCTCTATGCCAGTTTCTTTCTCTTAATCATAATCTGCCCATCCTCATTCCTCCACCAAGTGTCCTTGTTTTCTTCCTTTTCCCAGATGTCATTATGAGGACTTTTCCTGCAATTGCAAAATCCTGTAACGCATTTGCAGTGGCTAACCAGCCTTTGAATATCTCTGTCATTATCTGATGCTTCCTTTATCTCTGCTCTAAATTTCGCCTGACTGGCAGTCTTCATCCAGCTTCCACATCCACCATCTTATTTGAGGCTCAACTGGCACTCTTTTTCTCCTCCCAGCCTTCATGCACATCTTAGAAATTACAATACAATGTTGCATGGTCACACTTTGCCCAGGTACCACTTTGCAGTCTCCAATCTCCTAGAGCTCACCCCTCTTGGACAAAATATAATTATTATTATAATCTATAATACTTAGGACTTAGAAGACTGTGAACATCTTCCTCCACTTTTACATGTCACCAAATGTTCTTCCCTTTTTTTTTAAAATATGTGTCTACTATTGTCATATCCATTCTTTTTTGCAAAACCTACCACTCTCTGTCCATCCTCATTCCAGTCCTTAAATGTTCTTGCCTCGTCTCCCCTGTTTCCCTCGCTGATATGACCATTGAAATCTGCTCCAATAAATAATCATCAAGTCATGAGCATCATCAAGTTGTTCAAAACATTTCAAAAATTGTACTTATACTTCTCATTCTACTCTATACTGATTACAAAAAAAAAAAAAAAATTGTAATCAAAGTTGCTTGGGTGTTAAATATGCGTCTTTCAAAATTCTTCAATATGAAAGTTACTGAATGATGATTGTTGAGAATGCAGTGTCAAGCGCTTGACTTATTCTTTTCCTGAGATAATATTTAATGGAGGAGCGCAAATCACTTTTGCTGAAAATGAGGATCCACTTCCCCTGTGTAAGCACTTTGTATAGTAATTATTCCATTCATCAATATGCTGAAATCACATGAAAAAGTGAAAAAGACAATTCCACTCAGACTTGCCCCAAATGTAGATCAGACTTCAAACATGTTAGGGGTAAAAAAAAAACAACAACTAAAAACAACAATACGTGTATCACATTCATACTCAGAATGGAAAAAAACCAATGTCATTGCAAAACAGAGAGGTATTTGTAACTTTTTGTACTATATACAAGTACATGTTACAGTCATGGTACATTTGAAAGATTTTTAATTTGAGATGTGCAAAATGTTTCTTTTCTTACTACTGTAAGCATGTTTGTACACATATGTATTTTTAATCTGAACTTGATGGACACCATAAAATCCAGTCTTTCTATTTTGTGTTCAAGTCTCTACATGATGCAAAAATTATAACTGCTGATATTAGTGATATTCTAGGTTTGGTGTTTGTTAATAGTACATGTTTCAGATGCATAAAAATATCATTGACCATAACGCTAAATTTGTTGAGTTTGAGATAAATCAACTCCGCCTTTTTTTTTTTCTCAAGTGCAAACCTTCTCCACAGCCTACAACCTGAGACTGTGAAGGATGTTTATTTTGTAATTTCCTATACAATGTATTTGTTTTATAATGCATACAATTTGGCAAGCACCTGTCATCTTTTTAGCAAATTCACTTTTGATATTCCTTATACTTTTTTTTTATATACCTGATATTATTACATGTACTGTTGATGTATTTCTTATGAAAAGTCATGAAATATTATTTTACAAATGCAAATTTAACTGAAAAGAGTGTTGTGGTAAAGACATGAATTTAGGTATAAGTACTGATACCCAACATGTAAATTGTACATTGAATGGTAAAAGGAAAGTGGATGTACACATTTCATTGGTGACCAAATTGTTGTTTCTTTTTCTATACTGTATCAAGCTTGATTGTGCTCATATTCATTATCAATTCTTTCTTGCAGCTTTCATATCTTAAGCATGACAAAATTTCTTCAAATTCCCTTTTGAGGCTTCTCATTTACTTCAATTTCCAAGACCCTCCTTTCATTGTTAATATTAATATTAATATGCTACAGTTTGCTTTCACTTTCACTTAACATTTTTTTTGCCTTTGGGTTTGTTTTTGGGTTGTTGTTTTTTTTAATGTTCCTTTTTTAAACCATAATAAACTGCAATTTGAATCTATACATTTCTTGACTGAGATTATTTCAGCTCTTCCTTGTTTTGGATTTCAAGTGTGAATGGCAAATGGAATATTATTTTAAATTTTTTCTTGACATCAATGTGTCAAGTCAACCTTTACACTGGTCTGGAAGTAAAATTTCAGAAACACACAATGGAATGCGATTTATATAAAATAACTCTTCATTTATTCAAACAAGGAGAGTGATCACAAAGTGAAATGCTTCTCAATTTTAACTGAAATAAGAAGGCATGTGAAAATGACTGAACAAAAGGTGAAAAAATATAAATGATATGAAAAGAAAAAAAAAATTAAACAAATCCAACAGATAATGAAACAAGCTGTACAGTGGCATTAAAGTTACAATTTGTATGTAATTTTTTTTTTTTTTGTTGCTTTGTACAAGGCCTTAAATGTGAAACATGCAATCTGACAGTATTTTTGCAATGTACAAGGCTTTCAATGTGAAAAAAGAAATCTAACTGGATTTCTCACTATGTACAAGGCTTTTAACATGAAAATGACTGAATTTCTCGCTATGTACAATGCTTTCAATATGAAAAACTCAATTTGGCAGACAAAATGGACGCAAGCAGGCCACGAGGACATATACCATATCACTTTTATAAATTGCACATCCTCTTTAATCCATGGAGAAAACACTTTCTCTCTCTTTTATCAAAACACAAACACTTCCTCACAAAACTATACCAATTTATTTAATTGCAGACACATTGAACAGATGTAGGCTGTATGGATGAAATGGAGCATGGTACATGTATAATACATATGGTTATTTAAACAACATAGTTGCTTTGAATATAAATTTTGATAGTGACAGTGACAGTCTTTTTGCATGTGTATATATATATATGTGTATTATATGTTGATCTCCACAAATACACCCCTTAAAAACAAACCCCAAAATACAACAACAACAAAAACCCAATGTGAATCCCATTCTCTTACCATTGTGTTCTAAGAAAGTGAAATGATAGAGGGAAAAAAAATGAGGCATTCATACAGTGGACACCATTCATGTTGACATTCTTAAAGTTGACAGTCCTCTTCCGCTCAACATAATTTAAGTCCTGTTTTCTTCTCTATATAATGTGATAATCTTGATGTAGGACCTACAAGGTATGCGTGTTTGTTTATATTTATATATACATCCAAGGAAGTAAGCTCATTGACATTGCTTGGAAACAAAAAAGACATTCAACATCGCAAACATTTGGCAAATTTAGCACTTAACAAACTTACTAACATTTGGAAAAGAGCTGATAAAACAAAACCGAAAACAAGAATAAAACTATACAATTCTCTGAGAAAATATTGATTCTGCTCTACAATTGCAGAACATGAGCCATTGACTAAAATGGAGGAGGATAAATAAGATGCATTCCACAGGAAACAGCTACGAAGAGGTTTAAGCACATTCTACCAGACAAAAATAATTAACAAACTTGCTGTACATAAAATGTAAGGAAACTCCCCTTTCCATTCAAATCTTGCAAGCTAGATGGTACCTTTTTGGACACATTTTGAGGCCCTAAAATTCCTACAAACAAAGCAATGACATTCCATTTCAAGGATAACATCAAAAGACCATAAGGAAAACTGACAACAGCACTCCCAATAACATTAACCAACGATTTGAAGAGACTTGACAATAACAACAACAACACAATTCAACTGACACCAAGGAGGGATTTAGAAAGAGACAGCACACAGAATAGACAAAATTGGATGTTTACAACAAGAATAAGGAGAACTGCTGAAGTTGCGAGATCAGATGACCCTGTCATCAGAAGGTTCTAAGTCAAGTAAATCATCTATATATATATACACGCATACCTTGTACATCAACATACTTTGTCTTTCCCTCCTCCTATGTTGGCATTAAATGTCCTCAATCTGTCTGTCAAAGACTTTTGAGTAAGCATAGGGCCTATTTTTTTTACTATATGCCCAGTTAATCCAGAAATTATTTAACTCAACCATAATTGTTGACAATACTCTCTATCTCTCTTTCACACTTGCATCACTTCATTAGGCCTCGGCTCATTTCACATCTTCATACTGGAATCAAGAGGGTAGTGCAAGGTTTAGTCTAGTGGTAGCCAAGCCTGCAACAAAGCATGCTCAGCTAAGTATCTCAGGCCACCGGCTGATGATATATCCCTGGCAACCCTTTCATTTTCAACTACATGTATAACAATTACAAATTCTTTTGATGATAGTCATTGCCTTTGGGAAATTTCAGTAGCTTTATGTAAGTCAGATCTAGGTCCGCAAAGCCTCAGAGTGCTTCATCAAATTCAATTGGGTGCTATCATCAAAAATGACTTAGTAAAGTAACACAGTTAATCTGGGATTATCATCTTCAAATCGTATCATAATTGTATAGCCTATCTAATGTTGGCCTCCTCTTAACTCCATATGATCTGACAGGCTTAATTCACATGATCTGACAGGCTTAATTCATGTTGATATACTCAGTGTCTACTGAACTAATAATAGTTTTAATTGTAGAGTTGCAACGAAAAAAAAAAGGCATTTCGCATACTAATATTACATTGGTTTGACTACCGTAAAAAAATCAAAACAGCAGAATCATCAGGTGGTTATATCAGATCCATGTTACGGGAAAGAAGTTAGTAGGACCTAAAGGTAATGCCCACAAGAACAATACAGTGGTACATCATAGTGGACATGTTTGCTATCCCCGCTATCCTCAAGCAAAGTGTTGACTGAAAATAAACACACTTTTATAACAATGAGATTCAAAAAATGAAAATTTCTCAACCAAACGCCTTATTACATTAATAGCAAAGACTAACCTTGCTCTCTCCAAGCAATGGATATTAATTTAGACTCATTGTATACTTAATATCATGGTGCTTCATGTTTAACACTAAATAACACCATCAGAAATAATGAGAACTTGGCAATAGTAATGGGACAATTTCAAATTTCATTAAATGCACAAAGTAACTATATCTTGCAATTTAAATGACAACTTGCAAATAAAAGACATATTCAATTCTCATGGTTAGAATTTGATAGCACAAGGCAAGACATTTACATGTATAGAAATCAATACACCCATAATTCAATGTCATGCATAAAGGTCTTTTCATCTTTTGTTTTTGAAAGAAGAAATGAAAGTTAAGTTGCAAACACTACTCTTCAAGGACTTTGCTACACAATAAATGCTTTTCTTTTATATTAATTTCATAAAATCATGTTTGTTGTATCACAGTGACTTGTTAAAATTCTTTGATTCTGATCTTTCAGTGCTATCATCTCAAAGGTTTAAAAATAGACATGATATTATATTCAGCTTACCTGTCTCATGAAATAAATCACATAGTTGCAAATCACATGAATAAAAGATAAATGGAATAGATTGACATATCATTCCAGTGTGGGATATA
>JBCJKE010007018.1:0-12836 GCA_039654525.1 Melibe bucephala | reverse complement strand
ATATATTTTATACATTCATACATACACACACATACATATACACAATACATACACATATTTATATATATATCCACTTAGGGCATCTTTAGCTGTCTTTGTCAGGATTTATTCAATCACTAGGATAAAATCCTGCCCCTTTACTGTACTTTACAATTTATCTGCAAACAATAATATCGAGTGGATTTTCTCAAGCTATTGTCTAAACTAAATTAATGCTAAAATAATCTTTTCAAAGTTGTCCTTACCATGTAGACAATGACAAAAACTCTTGCAATAGGGTAGCGGCGCAAGAAAACTCCAAGTCGAATGCTATGAGGAGAATGAAAGACAGAGATAAATTCTTCATTTATGGACAAAGATAGGTTCATAAAAATACCAGAACAATAAAAGCACAAAAACTACATAGAAAACAAAACAAATAGGCATAGTATTATTTTTTTTTCAATCTTGACAGACCATTCAAGACTTCTTAAACTGAAAAAAATCAACCAGCAAATGAACAACTCAATAAAAAAAAATTTGAGGAAAAAAAAAAAAATAAAATAAAATAAAATTTATATACATAATACAATATGCAATGGGAAAATGATTAAAATTGTAAAAATCATGAACTAAAGAAAATCTTAAAATCTTAAAAATGAAGATAAAGATGGAAAGAAGATTACCATTTAGATAACATGCATAAGATTGTGACAGACCATTTTAGATGGAAATTTAGAAATGAGAACATCAATGACATCCATGCTTTCATGGGCCAGCCAAGGCCACTACTTTATCCCATTATCAAAAAAGAAGTAACAAAATTGTGTAATCTATTAAAACCAGGTAAATGCCCAAAGAGGATGAAATTTGTAACGAATATTTGAAAAATGCTCCGGAAATAATAGATGAACAGATAGATAGCAAGAATTCTATAACTGTTTAACAATTTAACAATGGTAAAGAGGATGAAATATGTAATGGATATTTGAAAAATGCTCTGGTAATAATAGATGAACAGATAGCAAGTTTTCTTCATGAAATATTTGAAACAAATGAAAATATCAGAAAAAAATAAGGGTTTTGTGATAGCACTTCAGAAGCCAGGAGAGTAAAAAGGATCTCCACAAAATCTACACCCCATAAGCCTCCTAAATTCTATTTGAAAAGTTCTAACCCACATCATTCTAAATTGCATAAGACCAACAGCAGAGGAATATGTCTACCAAAGCTTAATGACTTCAGGCCAAATTGAAGTACATCCGACATTGCTTGGGCTCATCGATGGATTACAGCTAAAATGCTTTAATTGTCTAATTTAAACATATGCGTCAGAGGTCTAGACATGTCGGCTGCCTTTGATACAATAGACAGGATCAAATTACTAAACATATTGAAAGACCTGTTGGCAGAAGATGAACAAATTATTCACTACATGGTCTGTGAAACAACAATTAATGTAAAAATAAATTGAAATGAAAAGAATAGACCATCTGTTAGCAGCATTGGGGTTTAAGTCCTGTGCTTTTCATAATCTACCTGAAACAAGCCCACACAGACATGAAATCTACTTTGATGATGAACCAACAGAATAATTGGGAAATAATCATGACAACTGGAATAATATATATGTAGATGATCTCAACACATCACTGTAAGTGAAAAAGAAAACATCTGACAAAAAACCTAATCTGAAAGTCAATGCTACCAAAACTGAATTAATAACATTAAAGAAAGATACAGGAGACTGGAAAATATCTAAGAAAGTAGGCTCATTGCTTGAAAATAATGAAACATTGAACATCGCAAACATTTGCCAAATTTAGCACTGAACAAACATACAAACATTCTGAAAAAAGGTGACATTAATAAAACAGAAAAAAAACCCAAAAAACAAAACAATTCTCTGATCAAATCGATTCTGCTCTATAATCGTGGCACATGGGCATTGACTAAATTGAAGGAGGATAAATTAGATGCACTCCACATGGAACAGCTATAAATAGTTTTAGGCATATTTAACCCGACAAAAATAACGAATTACTTGCTGTATGAAATATGTAAAGAAACTTCTATTTCCATTCAAATCTTGCAAGCCAGATGGAGCCTTTTAGGATACGTTTTAACCGTAACCCTGAAATCCAATAATTAAAAAAAAAAGCAGTGATATTCTATTTCATGGATAACATCACTGTTAAACTTGGGTGACAAGTTGGCCGTCAGACAAGAGCATACTCGAGCTTGCTCCCAAGCACTGTGCACTTAGTGTCCTCTGTATATTACTACACGGTTGAGAGAAACTAGAAAAGACATGGTGAATTCAGCCTTAGCCGATGAACTGGCGGCAGCGTACTAAGTAATAATTCATGTGTGTGTTGGGAAAAAGGGGAAGGGGCGGCTGTAACAGTGCTGTACATTTATGTAGGAAAGTGCAATGAGTTATTGTTACTTACCTGAAACCATCTATAGAATTTGCAGCTCTTTTCATTCTTCTTGTGACCTCATGATCAGTAGGAACCTCTCTCAAAAATAAGGGCAATCGTTGGCGAACTAAAAAAAAAGGCAAATTTTTCGTAAATAGCACCATAGCTTTGAAATATCATCAATTTTCAACTCATTCACAATGTTAGTGAATTAACACCCCCCCCCCCCCCAATGTCCTCTCCCTCTCAGCAAAAAGAAATTTAATGTAAAGAGTTCATAATCAATTCATCCCAGTATTATTAAATTACCTAGGGGGAAAAAAAAGCGAGAACATTTTGAAAAAAAAAATCGTCTGGCATACACAAATTGTATAAACTTACCATCATCTTCATGATCATTGACAGCAACAAACTGTGTAGAAGTTTGCTGTCTAGGAACAGCATTTTCAAGATCTCTGTTCTGTTGCTAAAAATATAAAAAAGCAACAACAACAAGAATAATTTTAAAAATCTAGGAACAGCATTTTCAAGATCTCTGTTCTGTTGCTAAAAATAAAAAAAAAATGAAAACAAAACTGAAACAATAATCTGACAAACAAAAACACAAAGTTGTTTCATATTACACGAAGGTCATCACATAATTCATATTAACATTGCAAATGATAATAATTATTTCTTTTTCTTTTAATTAAACAAAAGCTTATTCAAGAAAAAGAAATAAAAGACCCCCCCCCCAAAAAAAAAAACAACAACAAACAAACCCAAAAAAACAACAACAAAAACTAACTAAAAAGCAACAAACCAAAATCAAATACATCACAACAAAAATTAATTTTAGATTTTTAAATGAGCACATTTTTTTAATGTAAAAAATTTAGGTTAAAAACCAATTTAACTTGCAAAATTCCATATGAGAGTAATAATACCAGTACCTCCATCCTTTCAAGCTGAAGAATCAATGAGTTTTTCTCTGTGCTAAGGGCCTCCAACACTGTTTGCTTTTGGATCAAGCTTTCAGTAAGAGATCTCACTCGTGACTCTAATTCATTCTCTGTGCTACTGCTCATACTCTTCGTCATTAACTGAAAAAGGGGAAAGATCCAAAAAGATCATGCTTCAAATATTTAATTGATATAATATCTAAACATCATATTTTTTAATGCTATATAGAGAATATTGATGTATTTAATTATTTCAGATATTTTTTTGTTAGTTTTTAAAATATTTTTTTAACATTTTTACCTGGTTCCTGAGCTTTTCAATATCAGCCTCTCTGTCATTGATTCGGGCTTGGAAAGCACTTTTCTGCTTATGGAGTTCATCTAAAGCATATTGGAGCTCCTATTGAAAAAAAATCAAGTCACACTAATTCAACAAAATCCAAAATCTTATGAAAAGCATTAAGAAACTTCAACAATTATGTTTAAAAACTTGAATTACAATATCAATTTGGTGAAGACTTTCTTTTTTTTTTTTTTGCATGTGTTACTGTGATGAAAAAGAATCAAAGAAAAATGTGAGAGTCACTATTAAAAAGACATTTCTTCCTTGTATTTTTTAATAAGAATTTTCAATTTTCTATAGCAAAAGTATTGGGAACTTCAACCCTTCTTACCTGCTTCTGTTTGAGTAGTTCTTGTTCTGAATCTTCCCTTCTCCTCTTCTCTTCTCTTACAGTGTCCTCTAATGATCTGATTGTGTCTTGTGAAGTATCACTTTCCTGTTGCAGTTGATTTTCAACATCCTGATACAAGTAAACAAAAATATGTAAAGAATTGATATAGCACATTCAGAAAATGAAAGACGTACCTGATAGGAAGGTAAATACAAAATCAAACAAATGTGACATGATGAACCCAAAAACCATTAAAATTAAGTGAAATTAACACAAAGCACTCACCTGCAGTTCTTGTCTTAAATTTTCTACTGTTAGCTTCATTTGTTGAAGCTCCTCACGAAGCATATCCTTCTCCTGCCTGAGTGACTCATGTTCAAGCATTGAAACTCCAGCATCACCTACAGATGCCCCACCCTCTCTGAGACTTGATATCAACTTCTCCTTGGACTGAAAAAGATTGAGAGGGGTGGAAAAAAAAACAACCTTAATATCTTGAAATAATGGATAATAATGGGATGGAAAATATCAATATCTTAATACTTAAGTTTTAAGTTCAAGTATAGAAAAATAGTTAAAAAGTGTAGTGGAAAAATTGAAATGAAGCAATTTAGTTATTTCATTCTAATTTAGGATAAATTTATGCATGTGCTTTCTCTCTGTGAAAGAAGAAACAAATGAAATATTATAACATCATTGACAAGCAATTTACCTCTGAACTTATTTTGAAATAACATTTTTTGAGTTCAAATCCTTTCTCAGACTCACCTGTAAAATTCGAGCTGCTTTCTCTTTGTAATCTGACAATTCCTTCCTTGATGCATCTGCTGCTGCTTTAGCTGCTTTCAACTGACTGCCCATTTCAATCAGTTTACCTGTTTTCATAGGGCGTCAAAAAGATCACAATAACTGCTTTAAGAACAAAATAATAGATGGCATAGAGAGCCAACCAATTTACCATCCCCATGTTATTGATGCTCAGCTGCCATATAAAATTTAACCTTTTAAAAAGACACATAATTTTATTGTCCATTAAAATCCCCATATTTTAAAGAAGAAATAACCAGTTACACATATAATTTAAAAATATGCAAAGATTTCACTTCAAATGAAAAGATAAATAGAGTGAATGTTCCTATATCTAATGTTTAAATCTAAACACTATAATGTCAACTGAATTGCATATCTAATTATCGACAAAAATTGAAGTGCGATCTAATAATCTACTAAAAATATTCACCAGTGATAAATAAATGTAAAATTTATTGATATGGGAAAAATATTTGCCTCTCTCATCAGCCATTTTTTTCTCTGCATTAGTCATAGATTCTACCATGGACTGCTGCTCTTGTTGCAACCTTGCCTGCCTGTCTCCTGCTTCTTGCTGAAATCAAAAGATGAAAAAAAAAACAACTTAATATCCATCATCAGAAGAAAGAAACCAAGCTATGGGCATGCATGCTAATGGTATGTGTGCCTGGGATACCGCTATGGAATTTCAACGCTCCAAGTCAACATTCACAGCATTAGTTTTTAAATTTGATGACCTATCAGGCTGTGGAAAGCCAAAAAAGGCCAACCATGAGCAGGACCAAGCTCTCACTCTGGCCCATACTAATCAGACATTGATTCATGCAAGTCAAATGGCAAGAGAGTGGGATAGTCATCAGTAAGGCAAAGATTAAAGGCAGTGGATTTGAAGAGCAGATGCCCGTAGTTGTACATTGGACACATTCTTTTCGCCCATCAAAGACAAGCTTATTCAAACTGGTGTGTGTCTCATACTTGTTGATACCTACTGCAATGGGACACAGTTCTGTTTACAGATGAGAGAAAGTTTAAGCTTTACTTTTCGGATGTTCTGATACAACTATGGGTGTGTATTGGAAACTGATTGTTTTGATGGTGATGGTGTAATGGTATGGGCTAGGATCAGTGTATTTGACCACACTGATAATGCTATGCTGCGTGGTAGAATTACATGATGGGTGTATGTCGACAAAGGGATGAACGATTCTGTTGTGCTGTTCTTTGGGGGACATCTTGATCTTCAATTTTTTCTACATAACAACATCCACCTAAAGTATCCAAAAACTTTTTAGGCGATTAAGAGTTTGACTTGTTGGACTGACTGGCTCTTTCACCAATTATTTCACCTGTTGAACATTTATCGCATAAGTTTAGCAGTCATGTGCGGGAACGAGCAGGTATCAACAACTTGGTCCAGCTACAAAATGCTCTATCAGTGGAGCAATCCCTAGAGAGTTTATCTAAAAATTGGTTCAGTTGATGCCTCTTTGGTTTAAAGCATGCTGTGAAGCTGGTGCAGGCGGTCATACCCATTTTAAGTCAAACAGATATAATACATAATTGTTAGCATGGCTAAAATGCATTCTTTGATGTCCTTTCTTTTTTCTTTTTTTGTCTTCTTACTTAATCTAACCAAATGTTCGTTTGCAATGAAAAGTTCATGTAAAACAGATGTATCAGACATTAAATTCAATGCTTTTTGTTTACCAATTTCATTACCTGTGAAACTTGGATTTTATCTATCTCTCTTTCTAGTTTTTTAAGGGGAAATACGGCACTTGGAATGGACCATTTTTGGGTCAGGATATCGAAATTGAGATTTAAACGTATTTGTCAAACTGAACTTATTAGCTTCCATTTGAAAGTATTCCCAAGTCGAAATTCAGTCAATTTCCTGTAAAAAACAGTCTTTGAAAGCATCAGGTACCTTCATTTTGACTAAAAATTGTAAGAAAATAAGCCTGTTTTGATTACATTCTTCGCCATGTAAACTCAACACCCCTACAAAAAATGGACTCGTCTTACATCATATGAAAGCCTAATGCTTCCTCTCTCCCTTGACATTGATATAACAGTGCTAGCTTGGTCCATTTAGTGTACATTCATTATAATATTCATGAGGGTCACAAGAAGCCCACTTCCATTTTTGGGCATGATGTACTAAGCATACAATTCTAGTATTACGGGGTCTCACGAAGGCGGCAATTGGAGTCAACGGCCCCTCCTGTCAACCAATCAGCGTCCCCTTTACTTCACAGCGGGCCCATTTCCCCCGCGCTCGGCACTAATCGGGATCTACGCATCTGTGTTTTGTTTACCTTGTGACATCACTCTGAGTGTTTATTGTGATAATGTTTTCTTGAAATATTACTTCTTTTGCATATTTTATGAATTGTTTGTAAGTAATGACTTTGAGAACTAGCAGAGGCATA
Organism: Melibe bucephala; assembly: GCA_039654525.1. Taxonomy (NCBI): domain Eukaryota; kingdom Metazoa; phylum Mollusca; class Gastropoda; order Nudibranchia; family Dendronotidae; genus Melibe; species Melibe bucephala. The sequence goes on along the minus strand of JBCJKE010007018.1, from coordinate 5,577 downwards.
AGCTGGGTACAATTTATGGTGAAGAAATTGCCCAAAAACACGTTTTTTGGACGCGAGATTACGCTTTTCAGTCTTTTTTCTCGTTTTTCTAAAAACTTCATTTTTCGTCACTCAAGGGCCCATTTCTTTTACTCTAATCATCACACTGAGTTGAAACTTTACAGTTATGGTCCCTTCATCTATATCTTCATTTTGTCAGATTGCTTTTCTGTTCATTTAAAAAAAAAAAAAAAATTTTAGGAATTTTTTTGTGGAAAAAAAAAAAAGCATAATTTTGCTATACGCTGATGGTACCATTCAAATAAATAAAAACCATATTATTGAATGTTTTGAAAAAGTAATCTGACAAATCTGAGAGAAAGGTGGAGTGAATGTTATGTTAAATTTCTAGACAAAATGACTGCATAGGGTTTGATGAAAAGGTACCTAAAGATTGTCAAAAAATCCAAGATGGCGGATGTTTTTGGGCGTTACCATGGCAAAGGATTGTCTGAGGTTCAGGTTAATGCTAGAAATATACATTTGTGAACGTGTTTTAAGTTTGAAATTTTGTATATGTCAGGCATTTGGCAAAACACAAATTTTAGTCAATCGAACTTGTTTACTGTTATCCTGCCATAAAACAATTTTATTTTTCTTCATTGTTTTCCATCATGTCCTTACAGTTAAACATTAAATTAAACAAATGGTGCAGTTTTTGTGACTAAGTATAAAGAAGCAAACCAGGTAAAGTACAAAAGACTGTCTCTTTGCAGATCTGCTTCTTTTTTGTAGCTTAAATCAAAATATTCTCTTTAAATAGGATTGTCATCCTACCTGAGCTTGTTTATATGCGGCTTGTTCCCTTTTCAATGCTGCTTCTACTTCTTCTAGTTTTTCTTTCATAGCATCAAGAGCCTGATTATGCATTCCACTTGAATCAGAATGGTCTTTCAATATTCTGAGAAGAAAGGCTAGATATATGAATGACTTATTCCACAAATCCAAAGTTTTTGACAATCTCACATTTTTCTCTGTATTTTTTTTTTTTTTTTTCAGTTAAGCCATGCAAGTAAGAATTGAGTTAAGTTTACTAGAAAGGAACACATAACAATTTTTAAAAATGTTACACCTTATAAGCACAACTTTTTATTTAATAACCTCAATTAAAAGTATCTAGCTGGCAAAGTAGTCTTTGCCTAAGAGCTTGATTTTCAGTCGAAATGGAATTTTTCTAATACAAAAAAAAACAAAAAAACCCACAAAAAATCAACAACCCAAAAACAAAACCCAGCCCAACAGTATAGAATACATCGCCTAAGAGTGGGCTTAGTTAACACTCTTGCCTTAATTTCTCAATCTGTGATGTGCAACTTCTTTTTAAAACATTCTCTTTAGTGAACATTTTCATGATAAGACTTAAAAAGATCTTGGCTAGGCGTCCAGAGTAGGTCAAGACACCTCCAAGTAGAGCATTTTTACAATTTTGGAATTTCATTGATGATTTGTAGTACAATGTAGTGCCTACCTACATCTGAATGGCTGATAGTTGAAATTGAATAGATACAATTAGTTGACATTTGATTGAATCATTCATTTTCTCAATCGCTGATCACTGCAATTGAAAGGCTATTTTTAAGCCAAAATCATGCAAGACAGGCAGAATTCTTTCACCTCAGGCCAAAAAAAAAAAAAAAAAAAAAAAAAAAAAAAAAAAAAAAAAAAGATTACTTTCCCAATAGCAAAGAAGAAAAGAGCCAGTGAGAGTACAAATTTTAAAATTTTGCATCCCTTCGACATCTCTATGACTTTCACTGAACATCTAAGTTCTTCAAACACAGTAAGGAGATTAAAATGGAGATTAACATTCAAATGGTCTGTCTCCTTCCAAATCCACCTCAAAACATGGCCTGCCTAAGACAAAAATTTTAGTTTTCTGAGGGGTGGACTTTTAGGCGAAGATCACTGTAATACTAAATTTACAAGCATACAAAATAAAATTTATCAAAAAATTGGCTTATACCATAAGCATGGCATTGTATGTACACATTAGTTCAATAAAGACAAGGGATAATATAATACTGAATCAAACAAGAAAAACAAAATTTTCAAATCAACGAAAGTTTCTTCAACAGTGTATCTTGCAAAACTCATTAAACTGACCTTTCACGTTCAATTCTTATTTCTTCCAAAGACTTTTCTTTACTACTGACTCTTCGATCAGCTTCCTCCAAACGAACTCTTAGCACTGCCAACTGTGAATCTTTGGCATTCAATGCTTCAGTGAGATCTTGCTCCCTTGCCTGAAGTTCCCTGACAAGTTGATCGTGCATGCTTACGGAATTCGCCTGAGCAGCTAATTTCTCTTTTGTTCTGACAAGATCTGAAATACAAATATGTTTTACCCTTACAGAAATGATGCTGTCCAAATATTATTTCCCCCTGAAGAATTACACATGAACAACAACCTCTTTCTCATAAGAAAATAAAAGACAAAACAAGATACTAAACAAAACTCAAACAGTTTGCTCAATTAAAGAAACATAAAAAAAGAATCATTGGATTATAAAAGTCATTATAATATAATCTGATTTGCTTCTCATTTAGGTCTCTCAAAACAAAAACATTATTTCATAAAAGGCCTATCTCTAAAATTTTAAAAACAATCTTAATGCATTCATAAATAAAAGCAAGTAACCTGATTCAGAATCCTTAGCTCGTTTTATTGTGCTTGCCATTTCCTGATTCAGTGATGCGACTTCATTACGCAGTAGTCTGTTTTCAAGCTCCAAAGAAGAAAGTTTCCTGTCTTTTTGATCAGTTGATCCTTCAATATGATCACTCTCAGGCACACTTTGATCACTCCCAGTTGGACTTTCTTTCAGTGCATCAGTAAGGACATCTATGTCGGCTGACATGTGAGAGTTTGTGGGGCTATCGTCTGTTCGTGGTTCCTGCTCGTCATTTGTAGACGAGTCTAGTTTACTCGCTAGAGTAAGAAACAAGTAAAAACAATTGAAGAGAAGAAAAAAGAATTCCTCTCTCAAACTAATATTGACACAAATCAAACAAGCAAATGCACAGAAGAAGAAAGTATTAAATGTCTTCATTAAAAGTCCCTAAAATATTTTTAAATAAGGACATTTTCGGCATATTTTTCCTCCAATATTTCCTCTCCACCAAGTTTTCTCTTGCATGAAAATTTCTTTTCTTCATTTTTACCTGTTTCATCACAAATAAAACCTTCATCATCTAAAAAAATACAAACCAATAAAAAATAAAAAGGGAAAATTTGTCTTTTAGTTTTTAACCGAAATACATGCATCAACTGCAACAGCAGCACCAAAAACAAATGCAATTTGTGTACATAATCTTACCCAAGGGTTTACTCACATTGACCTTAATGGGACATGATCTTACAACCTCACAGGTCACTGTGACCACTTATTACCCTTACTGAAATTAAATTTCAAGATTTAAAGGCAAAAAAAAATAAATTCCTCAAACTAGTTCTTATTCTTCATCATCATAAAAGCTGACAAACTACTAAGTTAACTGAGTATTCTTGTCAAATCGCCTAAAAAGTAACCATAATGCTACTGTATTTAGAGATGTTAATGTTGTACATTTAAGTTCAAAAAATACTCTCTATCAGTATAAGAAAACAGTAAAAAAGAAAAACGAGTAATATAATTATAATGTGCACCTTGAGTTCCAAGAGTGGTCGCTGTAGCACTAGTAGTCATGGCACTTTCAATTGGAGCTGTTGACAGAGATTCTGACTTTGCACCTTTGGAGGTTGATGAAATAACAGAAGAGGTGCTAGACTGTCTGGAATGGTGATGGCTACTTTTAGGTGTTTTTCTTTTCTTTCCATTATCACTTGATTCTTTACTATTAAGAAAATCAAACAGAGCTTCGTCTGAATCTTTCTTTTTCACAGTTTTTCCCGATGAAATCACTGAAGACTGTGAGCTTTCAGTTGATTTCTGTGAAGCATTCACAGGGCCACTGATGTATGATGATGCTTTATCCACATTCTCTTTCAGGCTATGAAGATTTACGGGGACACTTTGAGATGGAGGCAAAGGCCTAGATGAACGTATGTCCTGAGAGAGGGATGAATTAGAAACAACAGGGGGTCCTGAGGATAGTGCAGCCTGCTCTTCAGTAGTATGCAAAGCATCTGCTGCTGATTTATCGAGTCGATTAAGAAAATCTTCTGCTTTTCCAGTTACAGCAGACAGCCAAGACATATTTGATCTATGGTCTTGTAATCTTCAGCAGATTAATTAGTATGAGATGGAATTTTGCAAGAACCTGTTGTTGACTATGTTTGCAGTGGAAAAAGTGAAAGTTTTCTCCACAAAAATAAAATCACAAGAACTCAACTCTCAACTCGCTCAGTATCATTTCCCCTGCCCCTGCTGATAGTGATTGGTAATAACTTTGAGGAGTTTAGACGGTACTAATGTGCACTGAGTAGACTACATTTATTATTTTAAAAATCTACTTTCAAAGGCTAGTAATGGCAACTAGCCATTTCATTTCACTGTCCAAATATAAGCATACAATACTTGAAACAGTCACTAGATTTCTAGATCAAGAAAGACTTATCATCACATGATGACCAGCAAATTTGCCTTCAAACGCAAATCCGTCTTTTCTTTCAAGACAATGTTGCATCCGTAGATAGAATCTATTTGTTTAATGCATATTCAGAATCTTCATTATAATAATTGTAAAACACAAAATATGGAAGACAGCTTTCAAGTTTGAGTTGATGACACCATCCTGAGGTACCAACGGTAGTTCTTAGCGAGATGCGAAGTTGTTGACGATGGACGTGGAGAGTTACCTGCGCATGCTCAAAACATATAACTTTAGTAAACTTCCTTGTTGAATGTACAACACTAAATGAAATAAAGAGAAAGCAATGATTCAAAATTTAGAATTTAGAGGCAGTTTGGTAGAATATAGCATTTAATGATTTAAAAAAATATATTGATTCGTTCAAGAAACATTTGGATGCTATCATAAGTTAAATTTTATATCAAATATTAAAATAAACAACTCATTTCCTCAACGTACGTTTCAGATATATTCATCATCCATGTTTTTAAACAATCATCAAAACAAACCTCACATGGGAAGATGGGAAACGGGAAGCTCAGTTAAGCACAGCAGCTGACAGTGACACACTGTCACTGACAGACGAGTGATACGAAACACTGTCAGTTCTGCATGAATTACGAGGAGGCTAGAATTATATAGAATCTAGATATAAGACGGATTTGATCTTGTCAAAGTAATGCATCTGTCTGTTTTAGATGTCATTATACCTTACGCTATAAACGTACAAAACAAACACAAAGATTCTAGATATCCCGATCCCGATCTAGATTAGATTTAGATCTAGATCTAGTCCAGGGTTTATGAGTAGATCTTGCGATCCGATCTCAAGTTGAGTCAGAGTGAGAGTGTCTCACTACCTTTTTTATTTTCCATTAGATCTAATTCCAAGGAAGTGGAAGCCATTAGATCTCTTCCCCCTACTCCACCTACCTTCCTTTCCCTTCCCCCCTCTCTCTCCCCCTC